>JAKCPI010031547.1:0-124049 GCA_023213315.1 Euborellia annulipes
GGACATTAAAATAAATTTAGTTACGTGATGAAGACAGGGCAGTCTGGTGGATATTATT
This sequence comes from Euborellia annulipes, assembly GCA_023213315.1. Taxonomy (NCBI): domain Eukaryota; kingdom Metazoa; phylum Arthropoda; class Insecta; order Dermaptera; family Anisolabididae; genus Euborellia; species Euborellia annulipes. The sequence goes on from JAKCPI010031547.1 coordinate 59, forward strand.
TGAGAAGGATGAATAAATAAAATCCGGAGCTGATGATAAGGCAATTTATTTGGATTAATTCCTTCCGCTATAAGTCGACGTTTCGAAGCCGAAACGGCCTTCTTCAGGACCATGCGGTGTCAAAAAAAAGCTCATGGACACCGCATGGTCCTGAAGAAAGAGCACGTTTTGGCCCCGAACCGTCGACCTTAGTGGAAGCGAATTAATCCAAATCAATGCCTGATCATCAGCTCCTGATTTCACTTATTCAAATGCTCCATTAAAAATAAATTATGAAAGTAAAGTATGAAAATAAATCATTAAAATAATAAATTGAGGAATTAAGAATGCCACATATCTCTCACTAACCGATCTTAAAAAGCCTGTTGATTGGTTTTAAAAGAAAGATGAAAGTCAATCAATGAAAACGTCACAAACTATATTACCATTGGATACTAAGTATGGTAAGAAAAAAGTCGAAGTCGTCTAGTGAGAATCGATTCTAATCGACTTGAAAGAGCTTCAACTCGATTCTAAAAACTCGATTTCAGTAAAAGATTGATTCTTTCTTGTCAGAGTCGACTTTTCCATCCCTATAATATCCAAGTTTAAAATATTATATCAATATAATAATAATAAATAAAAAGAAATTTCCTCTTATGCAAAATTTATTTCAAGTCAACTATTAATCATATTAGAACTCTGTCGATTTATGATATAAATCAGATTCTGATGCAAACTAAATTTGCAATAAATATTATTGTGTGTCCCTGGAAACGCGAGTAACAAGGCATCTGACTCGATTTCCATTAAACCCCTCCCCCCTTGGCTGGTCGACCCCAAAGCTGAAATCCATACTAATCGAATTGTCCTCCCCCCACCCGCCTAACTCTATATTCCCCTCAAATGGTCAATAGAAATGGGTGACAGTTTTCAATGTATAATTCGATCACGATATTCAATATAGGGTGACTACGATTTTCAATAATAAACTTTAAAATTAATATAATTCAAGAATAACAGAGAGCTGACTTTTTTTTCCTATATCACAAGCTTAATGTTAAATTTAAAATGTGTTTATTTATTTAAAAGTAAAAAGAAGAGAAATTATTTTTCTAAATTAAATAAATAATAATCGGAAACAACTCCCTGATGATTTGGTTGAAAAACATTCAACATATACAAATTATAAAACAACAAATAAACTAATTTAGTAAAAAAAGCCAATTGTAGGGTCCAACAAAAACAAAACAAAAATATAATATGGATTTGTCCAAATGGTGTTAGATGCAGAACAAGAAATAAAGAAAATTATTGGAGTATCGCCTTCACGCCGAGTGGGAATAAAGTCAAAGATAGAAGATTGCAATGTGATGTCAGAATGTTTTTATTGAATAATCTTTTAATTGACAAACAAAAATTCATATGACAACTGTCGTTATCAAAATCAAAACATAAAACACAAACATTAAGCGAGCCACTACAAAGGGATTGAGCTAGGAGGTTGAAATTTTATATTAAGTTAAACACCCACGTGAGGCGTGATAAAAATCAGCCAAAAAGTACTTGTACTTTACTGATGTATTTTTTCAGTTTTTTTTTTCAATTTTCTCAAAATCACTCTGCCCGATTCACTTCTCACTTAGTAAAAATTAACTAGGTTTATAAATTTGCCAACAAATTTTTCGTTTGATATTAATTACAAAAAAGGGCTGTAAATTTTTTTAGCCAAGGGTGGTCCTCTCAGTTGGGATGCCATTTACACGAATTGCATAATGCAACAGTTGCATACGATTCGTCGAATATTCACTGGTGGGTGGAACTCATTTAGAATTGGAGAGGGAATGATATATGAACGTTGCGTATTTGGACAAGAGGGGGAGAGGGGGAGGATTGGTGGGTGGACATTAACAACAGGACAACCACATCTTAGTTGATTAATTTTTTTTTTTAAATGATTGTAAAAATTATAATTAGCAATGAATATAAAAAAAAAACATTTGTTTAAAATTTTTTTGAAACTTTTTTAAGTATGGTAGAGCAACATTTTGATTAATGCGCCTGAAAGTGTATCACACGGCACCCTATTCACTCGCCTGCGCCCCCTCTACGAAGTTAAGCAGTGAGCGAGCACAACATGTAAAGGTAAGAGAAAGTAAAAATTTGTGTAAAATATTCAGTGGCGTCATTTCAACTTTTTCTTGGGGGGGGGGGGGGAGGGCATACCCCACTGAAAATATTAAATAAATTAATGATACCCGTATATCTATCAGATTCACTAGATAAAAATATAATAACGAAACAATAGTCAGAAAAAATCAAATACGCCTGTAGGATAGACAACCGTTTAGCTTGGTAAGCGCCATTAATAAAAAATATAAAACTTTATTGCTTTATGGAAGGGCTCGAGAATGGAGTCTTGAGCTTAAATAACCAAAATATAAATACAGTGTATATTTTTAAAAAAAAAAGTTATCTTTCTTTTTAATGCAACTGAAGGACAAAAATTCCGTCGGCTAAGCATCTTGGTTGCCTAAGCTCAAGGCTCCACTCACGAGCACATCAGACACTTGTCGGGTCGACTGTTCCAAGACGCAGGGCCGCAGGCAGTGGCGTCATTTCAACTTTTTCATGGGAGGGGGAAATTTTTTTCTTGGGGGGGGGGCAAACATTTTTTTTCTTAAAATTTACTTACAAATATGTACTCAAATTGAGCCAAAAGATATTTAATTTTATTAATTGTTTAATTCTCTACAGTTTATATAGGCCTACTCGTAGATATATTTTGACAGATTTTATCTAGAATATAAAATTTTATAAAAGTCAGAGAGCCCTTGGGGGGGGGGGGCAAATGACCCCCCTGCCCCCCCCAATAACGCCACTGGCCGCAGGCAGACTTGATGAGCTCCATAACGGGCTACATAATAATACGGGCCCCCTCCCCACCTATAATTTTGAGATTTGAGCTTAAAAGCCCCGGACCGGGCTAAGGGGGATCCCCTTAAGTAAAAATTTCATGAAAATTCTCTCTCTGCTGGCCTGCCAAGGCGTATGGACTTCCAATGAACACAAATTTAAATTGAATAGAAATATGCTGCGTTTTTGCCAACACACTGGTAACGAAATATATAAATCGGAGTAAAGAACATTCATTACAATAGATAAATAATAGGCGTCACAATATTAGCTTTGAATTTGACAATAGTCTGCTTTATAAATCTTCGTCTCTCCTCGCCTTGTCCCACGATGCGGGTGGCGGACCTCACTCTTTCCCTCCAACTCTACCATACGATTTTACGACCGGAAGAAATAGGTCAGGCCGGCCCGTCGCACGGTCTGGCACCTGTTGAAAAAGAGGAAGGAAAGAGACAGACATTTGAAGAACTGAAGGACTGCCTGTCCCAGCTCGGGCAGCTCGTGGTCGCCATCCACGTACCCACAAGATGTGGACCCCTGAGCAAAGTCTGCTTTATAAATCAATTTCTCATTAATTATTAGAAATAGAAATTAGGCTTTTATCTTCATAGAGTTAAGAGACAATAATTTTAAACCAACTTAATTAACATCGTCTTCTATTCTATTAGCTTTAAATTCGATTGTGTTAATTAGAATAAAATCAATCGAGTAAGAACACCCTATGGGTTGATCCAAGCGGATGGACAAGCTGCGGGATGAGCCGACATGCAATTCGAATACATAGAGTGAGTGAGTGAGTGGATCCTAACGAACGAACCCACCAGCCAGACAGAGCCCCAAAGGATAGAAAAACATTCTCTGAACAGGACAAGCCCTATATGCCCTATGCAAACATGTCAACGCTTTTACTACATGCGACAAGCACCCCCTACAGACAGCACAAAGCATAAATACACTTTCACATTAATACATAAACAGTTTGGCATGTCCGAACACATCTCGAGGTCGACACAAAGTTGATCACAACTTGAACAACAATCAATCAATAATTCTCTCTCATCTAAACGTCTCTATTTTTCTCCTCTTGATAAACAATATTTGCTTATGTTAATAAAAATAAATAGATATTTCCAATATATAGCCCTATAAGCTTATATATAATTTATTCTATATTAAATAAAATTGTTAGTAATAAGATCTCATAAATTTTGCTTCAAGGTCCGCAGAAGAATGCAAAGTTTTTATTAATTTAAAGCACCACTTTTTTTTAAAAGTCTTTTTGGCATCTTAAGGTGGATCCACACTTGTAAATATTTTCGCCGTAAATTAACAAGTGTAGACCTGTGCGGCACATATATATACATGTATATATTGTGTCGTTTTCGTGTGCCGCACAGGTCTACACTTGTTAATTTACGGCGAAAATATTTTCGTCGAACGCGTTAGGCGAAAATATTTACAAGTGTGGATTCACCTTAGACCTTTAACGATATTCATTATTAATGTGGATATTTTAGGGGGTGGAAGCACATTTATTTATATCATTTATATCCAATAAATATTCATCGGACTGCTCGAACCCATGCCTCTTGTCTCTAAGATTATCAATATTGACATTTCTCAACATCTCTAGCCTCTCGGCCAAGGGGAGTGGGCGGAGAAATCACCAGTTAAATAAAAGAAACGCCCTCGGGCTTGGTATAGTTGGTAGCGTGCCTACATTATATACCGAACGTCGCGGGTTCGGCCCCCAGGCAGTCCCATGATTTTATTTAAGCCATTTGGATACCAAATGGCTTAAATAAGAATGCCTGGACGCCCAATATAGATAGATTCATAAATAACGGTTATCGTAAAAGTCTTATATGATCTAAGTTGCCGAAAAGACTGTGTGAATGTGTGTGTGAGTGTGAATGGGAAAAAAGTTTTTGAGACCGGAATAAATAGAATAGGCCGGCGGGGAAAGGGACAGACATGTAAAGAATAGAAGGACTGCCAGTCCCAGCTCGGGTAGCTCGTGGTCGCCATCCACGTACCCATAAGATGTGGGCCCCTGAGCAAAATTGTAATCTTGTCTAATCTTTCAAAATATTTACCCACCCTATTTCCTTTTCAATAGAATTATGAATCGAAAGTAGCAACGACTAGTAAATATTCGTGAAGTTTCCGCCAAAAAGCCTCTGACAATTTTATCAATTACTAATAATTAAGATATAAAACAATATAAAAACATGCCTAAATATTCCATATACTCTAAAAAAAAAAAATAAATAAAATGATATAAAGAGATTTATATACAGTAAATCTATTTATTCAATAGATAAGAAATAAATTATGGCACTTCGGAAAAGGGGATTCATCAAAACTATTATCAACTTGATATATGGGCGACGTTTTTTTTATTTTTGTTTTCTTTTTGCTTTATAGAATTTAATTACCTTCTATATATCAGAAAAAATGTGCATTTAACACATTTTGAAAATAATTTATTCAGAAATCTTAATAAATATATTAATTAAGGTTAAAATTTTCTCTTACAAGAGCACACGTTAGAATCATTTCTATTAAAAAATCTGGGGATACAAATTGCTAATTTTTCGTATCGACAGAGAGCAATGAGGGAAAAATTTCCTGTGCCCTTTGAACTTGAACCCCAACTTCCTAATAAAAAAAAAATATATTATTATTTTCAATAGATTTTTGCATCTGAGAAGGAGACTCCAATTTCTCCTTAAAAAAATACACATAAATAATTGAAACCATATTACTAAACTGGTATTTTATAAATACAATCAGCCATTATAATTTTTTTTTTTCATTTTAATATTTTCATGAAGGGACTTTAACTCATTCCTTCCTAATGATTAAGGCATCCTTATAAATTGGGAGCTGGCTTTTAATAATGAAATTTCAAAAATGAACTAATAAGATTTAATAAAATTTCATTAGGTAATCTCTTTTTGTTGTGAGGGATTATTTATTAGAAACGAGGCCCCTCTTAAACACCCGGTGGATGGAGATCACTTGTTGTGACCGGCTTGACGCGTGCTTCACCCCCACCTCCACTTCCCATTTGGCCATTGAGGGATCTAATCCCACCCTAGAATGACAGGAAGTGTGCTGTTTGTCGCTAATATGTCCGCTGTTGATCCCCAGGCTGTTTTACCTAAAGCCAATGACAAACAATTCTCGTGACAAGTTACCTCAAGCTAGCAGATTAACGAATGGCACAAAAGCCACTTGGCCTCTCAACACGTTAGGGAGAGCTCTCCCTCTCTCTTTCTCGCCCAATCAAAACAAAATACTTGAAATGCTTCACCTAATGCAATCAGTAATAAATATTTTAATTTAAAATAATTAAATAAGAAAAATAGATTTATCATATAGTCATAGGCGTAGCCAGAGGTTTTTGATGGGGGGGTTAGGATTATTTCTCCCCCCCCCCCCGACTAATGGGGCAGTATAGGGCGTCTAATGAAATATATGACAAGCCACTTACCCCACCTTCGCTTCGCCCCCCCCGGACCCCCTCGCAGTGGCTCGGGCCCGCCCTTTCTTAATTAAGTGCCGCAATTTTTCAATCAACTCGTATCAGGCAATAAATAATGCAAATCTCTTAATTTTATGTATATGGGCCTAAAATACCGGGGTGTCTATGTGTTTTTCTTGACCAGACTCCTATCTCAGACCTCTTTTAAGAAAAAAAATAAAAAATTTATTTATATAATAATTTTTATTATCTTTCATTTGCGAGATTTAATCAATTTTAAGCGGCTTTAATTTTCGATAAAGCATAACAAAAATCAATTCTTTTCAATGGGAAAATTCTGAATTTTCTCGAATTTTTTGCGTTTTATTTAATTTTTTTTTTTTTAAGCTAGAGAAAATTATTATATTTTACTTTCTCTTACTCTATATATGAAATATATAGAGAGAAAAAGTATTTTGCATTATAGAGCTTAAATATCTAGTCATGGCTTGGGTCCAATGGGGGGGTTTGAACCCCCAAAACCCCCCGTGGCTACGCCTATGCATATAGTAATCTCTATATATATTTATTTTAAAGGTAATTTTGAATTCTGTTGAATAGAAAAAAATCTGGTGTGATTAACGCATAGCGCACAACTTTCTCAATAATGGCGCATATCAGCTCTTAAACGCCTAATTCTGATCCTACTTCTTTTCGAAAAGATGAGAATTCTCTAACTCTGTGGTTCCCAACCTTTTTTGATGTGCGGCCCACTTTTTCCAAAAAAAAATCCGAGGTCCAGTGTACCGTATATACCATAAATAATTTTTAGGAACCGACCGAATATTGAGTTTCGGTTATGGTTTCGGCCAAAAACTAGCCGAAATTTTGGGCCAGCCGAAACCTGAGTTTGAAAAGATGGGATGAGACTCGCTCACAAAAAAAAAAAGATCAAATGATTTCCACATGAAGGAGAAAAAAATTTTCTTTCAAGCGAAAAAGGGGTGGAAAAAATTTAGCCTCCCAAAAAAAGGTAAAATGATTTCCACGAGAGAGAAAAAAAATTTAAAAAAAAAAAAAAAGGTAAAATGATAGGAATTTTGTATAAGAAATACAAGTTTCGGTTTAGGTTATGGTTTCGGCCGAAACTAAGATTGGGTCCGAAATTCGGTTTCGGTTGAAAATCTTGTTTCAGTCTTAATTCGGTAATAATTTTATATAAATATATATAACTTTTATCTTTTCTTAGACGTCCGCAGCCCAGTTCCAATCAGTCCGCGGCCCACTGGTTGGGAACCGCTGCTCTAACTCTTTGAATCAATTACAAGGAAATCTGCGAACCTCCGATTTTAGGAGAAAAGCAAGACCATGCTCAATTCACTTTTCCATCTGAGGAAAAAAAAACTTCGCCCGGACTTGTGTGGACCTTTACCGGCTGATGTATTCTTAAGCCACAATCAGCATAGCTTAAAATTAATTGAAAAAAAAAAAAAATTAAAAAAATCTGAATTATATCTGAACACAATATAAACAAATGTAATTTTTAGCCTTGAGGATGGGGTGCGGCTTGCGAAAGTTCAATAATTTTTTTCTCATTATTGAAACGAAACTCAATCATTTTTATAAAATTCTAAATAATAGTACTCGCTTCTAAAAGAGGATATTTTAATTTTGGTACACTTTTCAGATAAAAAAACAGATAAAAATTAAATTGATTTGAAACAAATTTAGATTTGAAATAAAACTAAGGTGAAAAACCATCGTGTGGAACGTCCCCCGATACGAATAATTAAATAAATATATTTCAATAAACCCCTTTCATGGCCTCTGCAGAAATAAAAACTAAGTAAGAAGCAATCAATAATTTTTATGAAGAAATAAAAAAAAAAAAACATTTTTCATACAAGTGTGAGATATTAAAAAATAAATAAATATATAAACATTTGTCTAAGGCGTCGTCGGTGGTTGACGGATGGCTCCATCGACAAGGCTCAGAAGACACCCTCGATGTTTTTCAGGAAGGGGATGGATGTCACTTAGTCTGATTACACCAACGTTTCAACCCACAAAGCCCTAGATCTATATGCCTTTAGACGACGGGCTAGGCCTATAGGGAAAGAAATCGGGTCGGTGGGGGGGGGGGGAGTAAGGTGGAGGGCTTTTTCTTTCGATAGGGAGTCGATACTCACAACAACAACAACAACAACAACACGCTGACTTCGACTTCACTAGCTCATTTTCTAAAGGTACAAATTTATTTTAGATTTCTCACTTAAATTTTGTTTTAAAAAAAAGTTGATATTTTTTGAATATAATATTTATTCCTTGCTAGTAAGATTTCTTATTTTATTTATTTAGTTTAGCAGTTTGCTATAGCAGGATTTTTACAACAAAAAATAAAAAATCTGGTGTGACTGTCAGCACAGCACACAACTTTCTCTTAACTTCGGTAATCGAAAGTTGTGTTCTGTGCTCGTCACACCAGATTTTTCGTGTCGACATATGGACCGTTTATTTTGAAAGTGGTGTAAGTCCATTTTCTATTGTTTCGAGAAAATGAAATGTTAACATATTTGTTTATTAAAAAATCTATTTACCGACCAATTTTCAATTGTACAAAACATGGGAATTTTTTAAGAAATTTACCACTAGCTAGTTATACATAGATAATTTACATTCATTTAAGGATAAATTATGTGATATCTCATTTTTTGAAAAAAATAGACTTACACCACTTTCAAAACTGTCCTCCTGAATCCAAATATGACCTTCGTTTTCCCCCAGGACGTACCGTTTTCGGAGGGTGGCCCCCTACTTATTTCCACCCCTTTCGTTAATTATAGGGCCACGAAAAAAAATTTGGAGGGATGAAAAGGAATATTTTAGCCTTAACATTTCTTCAGAGGGTCTAGAGAAGTGAAAAGTTAAAACACATTAACATTTGATTCCAAGGGGGGGGATGTGGGGAAAGATTTTGTCCCTTAAAATGCAAAAAAATCATTAAAAATGATCAATTTTTTCTGATTTTTCCCAATTTTTTTCACTGATTTTCTACATATTCCAGCTGACAGACCCACCACACCCTTCCTTAAACATCCCTCAACTAAAAAAAAATATATAGGACAAAGCGGGTGGGGTGTGGGCGATTCCGAAGCCCTTGCAAGAAGAATTTTTTTCAAAAATTGACAAGAAATAATTTCTACCCCTTTAGATAAAATATGAAAATATTGAAGGACATAGAAGAATCCGTATATTTAACTTTAAATTTGTAAAGATCAGCCCAAAAAAATGAAAGTTAGCCGCATATTTGCCAATTTGACCAACTGAGTTGTGAATCTTCCATCTTTTTGCAAGGGCTTCGGAATCGCCCACACCCCACCCGCTTTGTCCTATATATTTTTTTTAGTTGAGGGATGTTTAAGGAAGGATGTGGTGGGTCTGTCAGCTGGAATATTTATTTATTTATTTATTTATTTATTTATTTATTTATTTGAATTAAATATTACAATAATATCTTTACAAATACTAAGGACTACAGAGCCTATGCTCTAAATCAGCCCTGATAAAACAAAATAAAAAAATTAAAAGTACAGTTGTTTATTGTTTAATTAATTAATTGTTTTAGTTAATATTCAAAATCTTCTAAAATCAAAGTTTAGAAAAACAAATTTTTTTATATTCATTGATCGAGAGAAAAAATATATCAAAATCATTTAATACCTTATTAAATAATTCCATTGATGAAATTAATGGAGATTGTTTGAATGATGTGGTTTTGTGCTTTGGAATGCAGAAAAGATCAAAACCTCGGTTATTTGGTCTTGGGACTCTAAATGATAGCGATTCCAAAAGCACCGGACAATTTATTAAATTATTCAGTAGTTTAAAAATTAGGATTAATTTGTTACATTTTCTCCTAGTTTCTAATTTATTATAGTTAAATATTGTTCTTAGATGGTCAGTTGAGCCGTCGCGTGGATAACTTAATTTATTTTTTTTAAGTACAAATATCTTAAGAGATGATTCTGGATAGTCTCCAGCTTTTTATTATATTCTATCTGATATGGATCCCATATCTGAGAACCATATTCTAGTTTACTACGAACAAGGGAGTTATATAGTAGAGATATTGTTTCGGTATTATTAAAGTGTCTTGTGGATCGTTTTAAAAAACCAAGCATTTTGTAACAATCATTAACCAATGTGGTGATATGATGACTAAAATTTAATTTTGAATCAAAATATATACCCAAATCAGATATAACGTTTACATTTTTTAACTGAACTTGGTTTAAATAATAATTTGGGTCTTCAAATTCCGACCTTGTATAAGTCACCACAAGACACTTTTTCACATTAAGATACAGTTCGTTATTATTACACCAACTCTCAAGCCTTTTCAGATCATTTTGTAGGGAAACAACATCATCAAAAGAATCTATTTTTCTATACATTTTAAGTCATCCGCATATAATAAACATTTTGAATGGATTTCCATCGGAAGATCATTCACAAATATGGAGAATAACAGGGGACCTAGGTTAGAACCCTGGGGCACTCCAGATGAGGCCTGAAATTTAGCTGATTTACAATTCTGAAATTGAACAAACATTTTTCTTTCTGTCAAATATGATCTAAATGTTTTCAGAATTGAATCATTGCAACCTATTCCCGCGAGTTTATGTAGAAAATCAGTGAAAAAAATTGGGAAAAATCAGACAAAATTGATCATTTTTAATGATTTTTTTGCATTTTTAAGGGACAAAATCCTTCCCCACATCCCCCCTTAGATCCAAATGTTAATGTTTTTTAACTTTTCACTTCTCTAGACCCTCTGAAGAAATGTTAAGGGCTAAAATATTTCTTTTCATCCCTCAAATTTTTTTCGTGGCCCTATAATTAACGAAAAGGGGTGGAAATAAGTAGGGGGGCTACCCCCCGAAAAGCAGGTACGTCCTGGGGGAAAACGAAGGTCATATTTGGATTCAGGAGGTCATTTTACTTAAGAATCTGAAGGAATTTTCTCGGGGCCAGAAAAAAAGTTTCATTTTGATGCACAGTGTTATTTATTTAGATAAAAAAAAATAAATTAATGTAGTGGATTGTGGTGTTAAAAAAATTCCCAATGGGAAAAATATATATTTGTTTGTTTTTTAATTTTTAGGACAAGCCAGGGGGGCAATGGCCCCCCCCTGCCTCCCCATGGCTACGCCCATGCACAGTTTTTGGCATCTTTTGTCCTTAACAGTTCAAAAATGTAAAACTGCAATTACAAAAAAGATCCAAATATAACTAGTTTATTTAATTAGTTAATTAATAAAAAAAAAAGATTTATTTATTTATTTAGTAATAGGTTAAATTCTCATAAAAAAACACATTAAATTTAACCAATCCAAGAATTATTGTATTTATCAGCATTTTAGCTAGTTGATTTATACATCAACAAATTTTGTATATGTTTAAAATGTTATTTATTAAAAATGTGAATTATGTTGCAATTAAATTCTAAGTTTAGCCTAAATGTATGATTTTTTTGTTATTTTTTTGTTTATACAGTAGTTGGCAAATTCTTTTGACGTAATAATCATTTTTTATTTTTTTTTATTATTTCATTCATCTATTGGTTTTATTTATTTGCATTTAATTATTATTTTGCATTTTCTCTAATAAATAATTTTTATAATATTGGGTCAACAATTTCAGTCTAATAAAAAATTATTCTTTAGGGAATTTTAATTTTATTTAGCAAATATTTATTTAACTCACTTTATCATGTTATTAACTTTTTGAAGTAGGCTAATAAGTGTATAATACATCAAAAGATAAAAATTAAAAAAACAATTTAACCGATATATTGATTAATATTATTAAAAATATTATAAATAAATAAATATTAAGCTCTATGTTTTTAACTTTTTCTTTCAATGGATATGTTATTTTTTAATTGGCATACATTTCTATTTTTTATATTCAATACCTTTTTTTTTCTCTCTATTTCTTTCAGGCCTTTGACCAGAGGCATTTCACCCAGTTTCTCTTATAAACAATATTATATAAAATACATAATAATGAATTTGGCGATTTTTTGTACTATTCTGTCGGAGGCTACTTAATACCTATGCACCAAGGATCGTATTCTCAAAAATGAGAAAATATTTTACTGATGTACTTTTTCAGTTTTTCGATTTTCTCAAAATTCGCTCGAACGATTTTGATTAAAATTCAAAAATCAATTATTTTTTAGATGCTCTTTCAAATGCATATTCTCATTTTGACATTGAAATCTTCTGGAGACTACTCTTTACTCTTGTTCTTCATAGGAAAGATAGAGAAATGGTTGCTATGGTAATAAAATATAAATATTTTCCCATACTTGGATAAATTTTACATCTTGAATTCTAATATATATTTTACCGGAGGTCAAATGTAAAAATAAAAAAAAAAAAATAAAATTATAATATATCTGCGGAAACTAAATATATTAATAATTATAACTGAAATAATAATAATAATTTATTTTATTATCAAATAACTAGATAAAAAAATCTGGTGTGCACACAACTTTCTCTTACCAAAACTAAGAGAAAGTTGTGTGCTTGTGCTTGTCACAGCAGATTTTCTGTGTCGACATATGTTTAATTTCCTCCGATATATTCGAATTCAAGATGTAAAATTTATAAACATAGGTTAATATTTATATTTTTTTGTGTCGACATATATTTAGTTTCTTGCAGTGCGGTACATATGAATTTCAAGATGTGAAATATATAAGTATAGAAAAATATTTTGTTCCAGTGGCAACCATTTCTCCTATCTCTCCTATGAAGTACAAGAGTAAAGTGTGCTTCAAACAATTTTGAGAGCAAAATGAGAATATACATTTTAAAGAGCATCTAAAAAATAATTGATTTTTGAATTTTATTCTAAATAGTTAAAGCGAATTTTGAGAAAATCGAAACAAACTGAAAAAGTACATCAGTAAAGTATTAGTACTCTTTGGCCAATTTTGTTCAAAAGTTTCGTGTCACGTCTCAGGGGGGTGCCTAACTTAAATATAAAATTTCAACTTCCTAAAGCATAAAAACTCTCATTACCTACAAAAAAATCACCTTTGGTTCATGTGCACCGAGGCACGCACCAATCCCGAAAGCCGATACCTGGCTCAAAGATCGACACCACAGTACTTATTTTGCGAGTAATAGGAGGTCGTTCACCTCTCTACCACCCCTTTAAAAAAATCATAAAATCATAGCCAGTCTTCTGACCGATTTGTCCCAAGTCTCGATCATATTTTCAAAATTATTTCATTAATCGTTATCAATCTTTGATTGAGAAATAAAGATAAGAAATTTAGATGATGATGGATTGATAGAGTGAGGGAAGATTTTTTTTTTATTTATCTATTAAAATTTAGTTTGATTCCAAACTCTCAGTAGCGTAGCGGTTTTGCTTGGGGGGGGGGCCCAAAAGTTTTTGAACCCCCCCCCCCCCCTTTCCAAGAAACTTAAAGTGGAGAAATTTTTTTTAGATAATATAATAATTATAAATAAAAAAGAACTTTTTTTCTTGAAATAAAAAATAATTTTAATACAAAATTCGTAAATATTAGAGATTTTTTCAATTATTTATAAGTTTTTTTTTTAGATTTTAGAATTTAGGAGAGTTAATAAAATAATTATTTAAAAAAAAAATCATTAGGGAAAACAATAGGTATTTTTTTGTTTTGGAGAAGGCTTTGGGGGGGCCCGGCCCCCTGGGCCCCCCTGAATACGCCACTGCAAACTCTCTGACAATTTTTTGTCTGTCAAGATTGCTTTCTCTGATAATAATTATCAATTAAGGCTAGTGAGGAAATAAGTTAAGAGGACCTGGATAATAATAATAATAAGACAATAATTTGAAGACTTATTAGATATTTTATTTATCTTTATAATCTTTTTTAAGCCTAATTTAATCTGTCTCCTCAACATTTCAAATTAAAACTTTTGATTCTAGACTATGATAGAAATTTTTTTTTTACTTTCTCTTACCTACTTTTTTTTTTTTTTTTTTAAAAACATTCACACTTTTTTCTCATTCATACTCACACTCACACACTCATTCACACAGTCTTTTCGGCAACTCAGGCCATTTAAGACTTTAGACGATATCCGTTATTAATAAATATACATATAGGGGTCCAGGCATTCTTATTTAAGCCATTTGGCCCCCAAAGCCTTCTCCAAAACAAAAAATACCTATAGTTTTCCCTAATGATTTCTTTTTTTTTTAATAATTATTTTATTAACTCTCATAAATTCTAAAATCTATCAAAAAACTTATAAATAATTGAAAAAATCTCTCATATTTAGGAATTTTGTATTAAAATTATTTTTTATTTCAAGAAAAAAAAAAATTTTTTTATTTGTTTTTATTTATAATTATTATATTATCTAAAAAAATTTTCTCCACTTTAAGCTTCTTGGAAAAAAAGGGGGGGGTTATAAAACTTTTGGGCCCCCCCCCAAGCAGAAATCCTGGCTACGCTACTGATTGCGATCATGCCAAAAATTCGATGTCGGGATTTTGATGGAAATACACGTTTTGAGAACCCTGGGTCAACAAAAGTGGTTCCCATAAATTGGTCTGTTTGTGATGATTTAAGGCTTGAAGGAAATGTGCTACGAGGTTGAAATTTTATATTTAAGTTAGGTACCATCCCGGACAGTTAAAATAAGTTTTTGAACAAAATCGGCCAAAAAGTACTAGTACTTTTCTGAAGTAGTTTTTGATTTTTTTCACATTTCTTAAAATTGAATCTAATGATTTTGATTAAAGTTTTAAGTCAACTGTATATTTACCCAGGGACTTGGTGTAATGGGTAGCACGCTAGCCTTTTATACCAAGGGTCGCGGGTACACAACCCGTCTCATGCGACAATTTATTTCAATTGGATTGGTTACCAATCTAGGTGAAATAAATAGAGACGAGGTCTAAATGGTCTTCGCAGCCGATAAAGACCTTCAATTGAAATTTAAAAAAATATATACAGGTATAAGCTTATATAGACGCTTTAATTAGCAAAGTGCCCTTTTGTATTTTCTGTTGAAAAATATCATTCTCCTTATGCCCTGAATTGGGTAAGAGCGTAATTCAAATTTTTCAGTTCGAAAAGTGTTTAACAGTGGCTCTAACAATGACAATGAAATGTTTTTTGGCTCTCCTGAAAAATAAACAAAAATGGAGTTAGGCACTTTACTAATTAGAACGTCGATATATATTTATTAGATGCACTTTAAAAAGTATATTTTTTCGTGATAATTGTTTGAAGAACACTTTGTTAGTAAAGATGCACTGATGTAGTTTTTTCGATTTTTATCAAATAAAGATATTTTACTTAAGTTCTACAAAATAATATTTGTTTTCACTGGCTTTAAAAATATCTCACATCAATCAATCATCACAAGAATATCAAAAAAAGATAATACAGTGAACGAGAATTAATAGATTTTTTACTAATGAAATCTCAAAAGAGCAATTCCCCCTCCTCCTTTCTCTTACTCAGATCATCACCATTTCTCTCCATATATCGCCTGTTGAGAATTCCAGAGCTACCCAGCCGTATTCTAATAGCTACTCTTTTCCCAAGCCTAATGGCTTATATTGCCTGCTGAGAATCATAGTGGCGAAAATCCACCAATTCAATTTTTGAGTTAAGCCTAGCAAACGTTGTTAAAACGTCTTCTCTTTTGAGTGACCAAGTGGCGAAAATATAATTCCATTCTTTGCTATTGATTCTGGGTTATTCATTTGTTGCCCGGCTATTTAAATGTGTATGTTAATAAAACTTTCAAACGCCTTCTCTCAAATTGTTGAATTTCGGACTTTCGCCACTCAGCATTCTCAGCAGGCGATATATTCCTGTAGCTATAGATAATTTTATTTCATAAACAACTCCTGCGTGATAATTTTTTTTTTTTTTAATAATTATGGTAATGATCAAACGAATAATTGAATCATGATATTGTCAGTCAGAACTAATTAGAATATTATTTTATCATCATGTTTTTTTGAAATAAGCTTTAGATATGAATTTTTTTATAGACTCCCCTCCATGATTAACTAACTAATAGAAGAGGTATAAAAATAAACTCATTTTCGAATTGGTTTTTTAATATTCCATTAAGTGAAAGCCACCAGGACAGAATCTTTTAATAAAGAATGCTATATCTAAGAGCTGGCTGCACAGGCAGCTGAAGAGGATCGATAAGACCAGTCTTGCTTGGGTCCCAGGTGTGAACAGAGCCGCCGCAACCGCAAAACCAACCCCTTTACAACTATATAATACTCGAGCCAATCCACTTGGCAACCTCCCACCACTCTGGAGAAAAGAGAGGAAAAATCTGGGGCAAATTCTTCGTTTGACAACAACAGAGGGGATGAATATGTGAATTTTTAATATCAATTTTAATTACATACATTACACTTTGTTAGAAAGTCATGAAAAAGCTTATGAGGGTATTATATGGCTGATTATGCATAAAAGGCTTTAAGGGTGAAGTCAAAGAGAAGGACACAAATAAATTAGCGAGTATTTTGCATGAATTATTAATATTCATTCTCTTAAAAAGAAATTTAGTGTATTTTAATTTGAAGGGATCTTTTCTTTGTTAATATAAAAAGATATTGCAACAACAACAACCACAATTATAAAAATTTTCTTTTATTTTTTGATTAATAAATTATATATAATATTTAAGAATATGATGAGCCGCGAAACGGAAATTTATTTAATTAAATATTTATTAATTCATATACCTGAAAAAATAAGGGTGTGCCGCCGGGAGTTGAACCACGGATCCTTCAATTTGTACTCGGAGTGCCCTTACTACTAGACCACAGCACGGCATTCGGGTATAAGAACTCACTTAGTCATCAGAAGAAATGGACCCAAATTCGGCGTCACAAATTTCTCCGTCAACCAGGTGCAAATTGGTGGATCCGTGGTTCAACTCCCGGCGGCACACCCTTATTTTTCGGGTATATGAATTAATAAATATTTAATTAGTAGTGAGTAACAAACAATTAGAGAAATTTTGAAACAAATTTTGATAATGTGACTCAATATGAGACAATCATTCAAATAAAAAATCAACTACTCTTTATCTACCATAGAATCATGTAGCCTATTCAAATTTTCTTAATAGCTATTAAGTTTTTTTTTATTTAATAACTAGTCGAAAGCCCGCCTTCGGCGGCCCCTAGCCAGGGGGCTGCGCCCCTGGACCCTTGTCGCCTTCGGCGAGCAAGTTTATTCCCAATTTGGGATATTTCTTGTTGCAATGCAAGTGTTAAGATGTTAAGGAAGGATCTTATATTCAAGCGAGGCGAGGGTACCTATTGGGAACAGCACAAAAGGGTCTGTTTATGATGTTTAAAGGGTCAGTCACCTCTCTTCGTTTTTCAACTGCTGTAGCCCCCACCCCCAGCCCATAGTCAGGTAGGAAGCTGGTTCACACAGCATAAAGGACTCTCTAATTTCTAGCAACTTGTTGATTTTGTGTTCCCATATTGAAGAAATTTGATTATAATTAATTTTCCAAAACATTTAAGAGATTCAAATTATCACTACGTTACTCCCAGAGCATGTATTATAGGTGTATTAATTTCAAATGGATTCATTGGAAATTGTGGATTTCTATAGAACATATAATACATATTTACATACATAATAATTTTTCCCATTTCATTTTTATATATATAGATGAATGTGGAAAGTCAATGTTCCTAAGGTTGACAGATTGTAAGTAATATAAGATATTGTACCAATATAAACCAGTAAATAAAAGAATTCTTTTAATGAAGAATAATTTTATTATTAATAATAAAAGTTTTTGTATTAGTAATCATCACAAATTTTCATCATTCTACAAGTTTCATCTAATACTTATGCTACAAAGCTAAAAAATTTTGATTTCATCATCTCTTTTCTGATTTTACCAATGCTCCATTCTTTATTAATACTTTAAATTTGCATGCACTTTCTCAAAGCAGTTTCTGTTACCAGATTCTAGAAATGTTGATAGATTCAGGTGAGTGAACTATATCTGGATTTAAAAAACTGGAAAACATTTTCTGCCTGGTATATTATCTTTAAAGAGATTTGGTCGTTTCTGTTCAATTAAATTTTTTTAACTGTGTCAACAACTACCATTTCTTTATTGAGTGAAATTTTTTTTTGCCATCACTATTATTCAAGTTTTAAGAAGGATTCTTCTTACTTGGTCAATATAGTGAGAGTCCCATTTTCTCTGTACAGGGATCTTCATTTTCATTTTATTTATGAGAGTTGTGTAGGGAAAATTATATTTTAGGATGTTTCTCTAATTTTTGGTTTGTTATCTCGTCTCTCGTTTTTAGAGTGTTCTCATATTTGAAAAATTTTAGGTGGATTGTGTTTGTAAAAAAATGTAGGTGGTGAATTTGGAAAAATTATAGTGAGATGTTAATAATAAACACTGTTAAACTGGAATTTGTAATTTTTTCAGTAGTTTATTATAATAATGTATTAATGTATGAAGTAAATACAAATTAAAAGAAAAAGAAAAAAATTATCAAAAGTTAATCAGAGTTGTAGAAAAATGGAATATTATGGAAATTTGAATTGTGTTATTAGTTTACAATGACAACATTGATTTAAATTAGATTTTTAATGAAATGAATAATATTATTAAATATTATTAATATATGTATTATATATGTAGTTAATTCGAAAATAGATTGAATGATTGAAATAAACAAAATTTAAAAAGATTAAAAAAATTAGGTTATAAGTTGTTATTAAAATGGCGCAGGAACGAAGTGAAGATTGTGTTTGAATTATGTGAGTTTTAATGATATAATTGGGTATAATCATTTATTATGATTAATGATTGGTAGAAGTAAAATCTAAAAATAAAAAAGGGTGAGAATAAAGATGTTAATATTTGGTTTGAAGTTTGAAATGGTTATAGGTGTGTGTGATGAACCCATCCTATATAAATTTATTTTTAATGTATCGATCTGGTTTACTAGAATATATAAAAAGGAGGGCCCAAATAAAATCGACCTTGCACTTTAATTTACACTTTAGAAATAGACAAAGCTCTCCTGTTCAGCTTCTTTCTTTGCATTTATTATTTCCGCGGTGCGGGGTCGGCGATAAAAGGGCTGGGGGAGTGGGTTTTTTGTGACCGGAAGAAATAGAACAGGCCGGCCTGTCGCACGGTCTGACGCCTGTTGAAAATATAGAAGGAAGGGACAGACATGTAAAGAATAGGACTGCCAGCCCCAGCTCGGGTAGCTCGTGGTCGCCATCCACGTACCCACAAGATGTGGGCCCCTGAGCAAAGAAATGGACCAAGCTCTATAGAACATAAATAACAAATAAAATTTAATTAATTCCAAGTGGCTGAGAGTATAATGAATAAGGCAGCCGAAAGCAAATAGAGAAAAAATATTCTTTTTCCGCTTTATTTAATAGCAATGTCGACGTTTCGGCTTAATCATCTTCTGCCATTTCAGGACCAAAAATTTCATTGCTTACATAAGAAAATAAAATTATATAGTTGTAATATTTATTTGAATAATACTTATATTTTAAGCAAGCACTGTTCACAATGGAGAATTGGAGCCAAATCAGCCAAATTGGGATTGTTCAGGTTAATAAAACTCCCAGGATAAGACGTTTCGGCCTGAATTTGATCCTGGTCTGACAACATGTGCACTTGCACTATGTGTATAATTCCCGATAACTGAAGATGGCCAAATAAATTCAGGCCGAAACGTCTTATCCTGGGAGTTTTATTAACCTGGACAATCCCAATTTGGCTGATACCTCCAATTCTCCATTGTAATCACATCACAGCCACAATCTCAAAATCAACCAAGCACTGTTCTGAAGAAGGTTCTAATTAGCGACTGACACGTCAACGGTTAAAAAATGTATTGAATTTATTTCCTAATCGAATACACCACCACATCTCATTGATTTTGACTATATTTTTTTCCAAATAAAAAAGATGTTTCTATGATTCAAACTATTAGAAAAATGTTAGAGATGGAATCCAAAGCAGTATTTACAGAGTCTAATAAAACAAAGAAGGCCTAAGTAGGGGACACTGGGGCTGGTTGTCAGAATTTTATTAGAGTGCCTTATTTTTTTGTTTGTTAGATTGTTTTACATGGATCGATTAAGTAACTATTCGGGATTTAAATTTAAAATGAATTTTAATTAGTAGACTATTAGAAATGACACAAATGAATGAATTCTGGGAAAAGAGGCGTGTAACTTTTAACCCCGGAGGTTCATCGCGAACAAAATAGTCCCTATATTAATTCGCGGGAAGATAAACATTCATTCCTAGTTTCCCTATGGATTTACTGCTAAGCAAAGAGTGACAAGAGTCCGTCTCTCTCCTGAACCAACTTGTTTAGACCCTTGAGAAGCCAGGTAGTAACACGTCACAACCTGCAAATGTCACTTTTAACCCCGACAAAACTGGCCTTTTAAGGTTAGATAGTAAAATATATAAATAGAATTGTATGAACATAGATTCATGGCCAAAAGAAAGCATTGTCACAACCAGCAACAGTCTCGCCTAATAGAATTGTTAGTTTATTCGGACATCCTCTGTTATTGTTAAATTTGTGAATAATATGACCCAACAATATTTCGGTGATAGTGATTGAATAAATATCTCCATCAATTCATAAAAATTCATCCAAAAGGAAGAGGGGATGGGAAGACTAGTATAGCCAGAATGAATGCCAGGCTTAGAACAGGTTTCTCATGTTAGTCATTCACTAACGTAGTGAATTCCAGATTATCATACTATAATATAAAGCGCTAGCCACTGACTTCCGTTTTATGTTCTTGTTTATCGCTCTCTCTCGCTGATTGGCCAGAGATAGAGGAAGAGAAGAGAGTGAGGAAAATTCAAAACTTTAAGTCAGAGAGGGAAATTTAAAACATTAAAATTTTGCAATTACTGGCCGAGAGTTTTTTTCATGCTTCAGTGACTCCACTACACTCATATCGCTGTATTCAAATTCCAGTTTTTAAGGAATTGACCAAATAATAATGGAAATACAATTTATTTTTAGCTGACAAACCCTTTCATTTTACTTATTAAATTTTTTTGACATAGGCCAGTAAGTATATAAATAAAAATACATTTTTATTATTTCCTTTTGACTTTTAGTCAGAATAGAATTGTTACTAATTTTATTTGCCTTCCAATTCAATTTCAATCTACAAAGTGATTATAATAAGTTTATTTTGATAATAAAAACAATTACTCTGCCTCTGCTGGTCATTTGATTGTTTTATATATTAAACATTCAATTTATTAATATCTTTTTGATAAATGGAAAATAATAATTTCGTTAATAATTTTTCTTTCAATTTTAATTCACTTCCTAATATTTCATTTCTTTAAGGTTGTTGTTTTTTTGTTGTTGTTTGTTATTAAAAAATGATGATATAAACAAAGTAAGAAAAAAGTATTGTATATTTGTTTTTTCTAATAAAAAAATCGAAACTTTTTATAAAGATTAATAAATTTCTGACACAAATGACACATGGGAAGGTCCATCGATTTGGAATTAATCAACTATAAACTTATCGGCTGATTAATTAATGACAAATTTTTGTTAAGTGCATTAAAAAGACGAAACGAACGAAAAGACCAATGGGGTATTTCTTTGATGGTGGCGACCAATTAAAATAATGGACGAGAAGAGGCTTTCGAAGAGGGTGGAAATCCAATGAAAGCACCCACGTATGTGAAGTATACAAGAGAGAGTGTTTGGAGAGCCTCAGGGCGCCTAAACACCCATTACAAAATAAATGTTTGACAAAACTTATGGCAGATTGTCATCCATTAGAAAAAAAGAGTGAATAATTCAATTTAATTTTTTTCATTTTCCAACTTTTTTTGGCCCTCCGCCCACTTTTTGTAAAAAAAGGCATTTCAATTGAATTGGTTGCCAATCAATTGGATTTAATAGGAACAGGGTCTAATTGGCCTCAAATGCCGAAAAAGATCAACGAGAACAAATTAAAATCTGGTGTGATTGGTCTAACAGCACAACTTCCAATTACCAAAGGTAAGGTGCTTGTCACACCAGATTTTTTGTGTCGACATATATTTGGTTTAAGGATGTAAATTAAAAAAGTAAAATTTATAGAAAAATATTTTATATTTTGTTATCATGCCAACTATTTCTTCTTTTTCCAATGAAGTACAAGAGTAAAGTTTTCAAAAATAAGAAAGAGTCTAAAAAATAATTGATTTATGAATTTTAATCAAAATTGTTAGAGCGGATTTTGAAAAAAAAAATAAAAAAGTGCATAAGTAAAGTATTATTTGACCAATTTTATTGAAAAGCTTATATACCACTTTGTGAGACCCACTTTTTTGAATTCAGGGGGCCTCAAAACGTGTATTGCCATCAAAATCTCGGCATTGAATTTTGACATTAATCCAATCCAACTTTTTCTTTATTAATATTAATAGGCTCACATAGATATAGTGAAGCTTCAATCAAATACCAAAAATTTTAAAGATAAATTTTTATTTTGCAGGTACTAATGTATCCTGTAAATACATATTTATTAAATTTATATTTATTATTATTATTATTAAGGAGCAGAAGAAAGAAAACCCCTGCGGTTTTAAAAAAACAAAATTTTTCCCCCCCCCCCCCCCCCCCAAATATAAAAATTAATTTTTTAAAAATTTTAGAAAATTCAACTTGTAGAGTACATTTTCTGACGACATATAATTTTCACATTACAGTCTTGGTAATCCCGTCTAAACGGGACCGACCCTAAGCCGGATTCTGAAAATGCCGGATTACCCGAAACATTTAATATAATGCAAAATTGAATATTTATCTCTTGAAAAAATCTGTCATGGCACTTTATTTTATTAAATCGCCCTTTTTTTGCTGCAATATGCTTTTTCAACATGCCGGATTAGCCCGTATGCCGGAGTATCCAAGGGTTAGCAAGACTCTATTGTACTGGTATTTATAATTTAGCAAAAGTGAAATCGTTTTTTCAACCAGTCTCAAAATGCCCAAAAACAGTTTCAACATTCAAGATAATTTAAAGTTGTTTTTTTTTTTTTGTAATTTTATTAATAAAATGGAATTTTTTGGACCGAAATACATTATCCAGGTACAAAAAGAAAAAAATAATAATTTTTTTTATTAAATAAATTCTGGTTTGAGTTTATAAGCAAATAGTATTTTATAAATGATTTTAATTCTGATTTGTTTGAAAATGAAAATTGATATTTTTGTATATTTAATAAATACAAATTTAATTAATTCAAACATTGATTAAAATAATTAAAATCATATTTATTTTTTGTTTATTTTATCAAGTCTGACTGTATTCAAATTTATTTGTATAAAATCTTAAGTAAATAGGACAGGCTGATTGTTTTTATTTAAAACTTATACTTGTATATTTGTTTGACTTGGAATAAACGCCAAATAAAAAAAAAAAAAGAAAATTTTCACTCTGACGATTAATTAACGTGAAGTTCGTTTTTCGTTCGTATTTTAATTAAAATTTGCGATCGTCGTTTTTATTTGAAAAGAAACATTGCGGACGAGGTGAAAAAAAAGAAGAAGAAGAAGTAGGGGCAATGGACGAAGGGTCGGTCTTTCTAATCAAGCCAGGACACGACAAAGGGTCGACAAAGAGAAAGAAAAGAGACGCAGGCGATGGATCAAGAGAATAACGACCTTATCAATGAAGCGAAGAAACGATCTATTGGAAATATAGGAAGAACAAAGAATGCCTCCAATACGTAAACGAATGTCTCAAATAAAGATATAAGTTATAGGAAAGGAGAAATAAAAGAAATATTATTTATAACCAGAAGTCAATTGTTAGCGTTAAAAGTTTTATTTTATTTAGGATAAATGAACCACATTACTTTAATTTGAATTAATTTAGAAAATTAAAGTTTTTTTCTTCTGTACATCTTCAAGTTTTTCTCATCTGTTTTCTTAAAAATCTGGTGTGACTGGTCGCACCAAAGGTAAGAGAAAGTTGTGTTCTGTGCTTGTCACACCAGATTTTTTTGTGTCGACATATATTTAGTTTCCGACAGTCGAATTCAAAATATAAAATTTATAATGTTTGTATTTATGGTATGACCGAGGAGTCAAACCGAAATAAAAAAAAATAAAAAAATAATTGATTTATGAATTTTAATCAAAATCGTTAGAGACAATTTTGAAAAAATCAAAAAAAAAAAAAAAAAAAACTGAAAAATCCAATCCAATACTTTCTCTCTCTATATACGTATATGTATAGGGGGGGGGGGGGATTAACATTTACATATAGGTAAGAGAAAGTAAAATAAAATTTATAAACAAAGGAAAATATTTATTAATATATTTTGTTACAATGGCAACCATTTCATCTATCTTCCCTAAGAAGTACAAGAGTAAAGTGTGCTTCAAAAGATTTAAATGGCAAAATGAGAATATGACCCGGGCTTGGCGTAGTTGGTAGCGCGCCTGCCTTGTATACCAAGGGTCGGGGGTTCGGATCCCAGACAATCCGATGATTTTATTTAATTAATTTTAAACTGGTAACCGTTGGCTCTAGTTGAAATATTATGCTTTAATAGGAGAATTAAATTTAAGTGCACAAGGTTTTCTGTTTCAATAATATATTAATTTGATATTAACACTTTATCAGTATGTAATTCGCTTCTGAAGATGACACATATGGTGTCGAAATGCGCATAAAGTGTTAATATCAAATTAATATATTATTGAAACAGATTTTATTTAAGCCATTTGGTACCAAATAGCTTAAATAAGAATGCCTGGACTCCATTAAATAGGGGAAGGATGGGCATAACGGCCAGCGCGGGCATAATGGCCAGATGGGTTTTTAAGGCTTTAACAGTGCTGAAATTCTGGGATTAACTCGCGAAGCTTACTCTCATATCCTCCTCGTCAGTTGTTTTGAGTCATTAGAAGAAGAAAGAACCACGACGTGACACGCTACTGCATTTTTCGGGTGTTTCATAGGTTGTGATCTAAGGCAAGTCCTTCGTTTATGTAATTATGATAAATTTATGTAATGACTGAGATGTTTGGAACATAGTTATTTTAAAAGAGTGTTAAATTTGTGTAAAAATTCTATATTTTCAAATGGTTCGTCGTTGTTTGTTATAACTGATAAGAAGCTTTTATTAATGGCGAAATTGCGGGCACAATGGCCAGTACGTGGCTATTATGTATATCCAGTGCCAAGGATGTGACTTGTGGGCCCATGAATTGTGTGCTGGTATCGGCGAAGAGGACAATGGGTATTTGTGCCAAAACTGCTCTTAAACTTTGTTAAAAATGTATTTTTCCCCACATTTCTTTTTCAGTAGGCTAGCAGACCTACATATTTTTGACGAAAAGCAGCTTTTGTATTCAAAATATGTAAAATTCTGTTTTGTTAATTCAAATATGGTAATATTTTGTAAAAATAGATTTTTTTGTAAACTATAAGTTTGGTTTTATCAATTTATTTATCACTCCTTGCTTATATGGCCATTATGCCCTACCCCTGAGGGCATAATGGCCACTCGGGTACTTTTTGAAGAATCTATTATTTGAGTACATTCCTTTCACACAAGTTAGTCCAAACATATTTTTACATGAACTCCGATAATTAATGTATATATTCTATGATTCAAAAGTTTCTACAACGATTGCAAGTCAACGCAAAAAATCAGAAAAGCTTAGCCTGGCCGTTATGCCCATCCTTCCCCTATATATTCATAATAACGGTTATCGTAAAAAGTCTTAAATGGCCTAAGTTGCCAAAAAGACTGTGTGTATGTGTGTGTGAATGTGAGTGTGAATGGGAAAAAGTGTGAGTGTGAAAAAAAAAAAATGAAAATATACTTTTTAAAGAATTTTATTTATTATACACGTATTTTTGATTTTACAATTTCCTTTGCCCTTTTATGCACCCCATCAGAGTTTTTTAAATAAACACCTCTTTGGAAACAATTAATGACAAGCACAATTCGCTATTGAATGTACCGAAATAAATACATATTAGATGTAGACCTCATATTATTATTGATAATAATATTTATGCATAGCTTTAATCATTTATTTATTCATTTAAGCTTTATCATTGAAACAATCTGGAGAAGATCGGTGATAGTTAACATGAATAGGGCGGAAGTGGAAGTGAGCTAGGGGTTGGGGTGAGCTGAGTTGGCTTTGCATTGACAAGAGAGAGACCATCGATGAGTCTGCTCGTTTTTGCCATATGGTATGCCTTTT
The DNA here is from genome assembly GCA_023213315.1 of Euborellia annulipes. Classification (NCBI taxonomy): domain Eukaryota; kingdom Metazoa; phylum Arthropoda; class Insecta; order Dermaptera; family Anisolabididae; genus Euborellia; species Euborellia annulipes. The sequence goes on from JAKCPI010031547.1 coordinate 26,766, forward strand.
CGTCCCAACTTGATATGTCCCAATGTATGTGTGTGTTTCATTCGTTTGCGGGGGTGGAACAAACGAACAAAAGCAAGAGGTGAATTATGACAAAAGCGTGAAAGGGTGGGATGGGTGGGGTGGGGGGGGGGCTAAAGTCACCATGCATAAAGCTATCTAGCCCTTCTTCTCATCTATAGTTTTCCCGACATCTCTCTCTCTCTCTCTGTGACATTTCAGTTGAGAACTTTCCACTTGCAAACTAAACGGGTGCTTTTATAACCTCCTGGGAGAGTGATTAATCAAACATTTTGATTTGAGAGAAAAATAATAAGTCAAATAAAAAAAAATCTTCTTTAGTTTTCTAAAACGTTCTTTATTATGAAAGGCCTTTGATTTTTTTATATTATTATTTATTCATTGTATAATAAATATTAATCTGGGGACCTTCGTTTTGGGTAAGGATACGGAAACCCACCTCAGGATATATTATTCATTCTCCTTAAGCGTTCAAACATACTTCATTTAATTTAAAGCAATATTTAAACCTCGTAATGTTTCAGTACATGAGAGGGATTCAGTCTGAAAGGGGTGGGCACAACCACAATGAGCGCCAGTTTATTTTATGGTGAATATATATAAAATATCTTTTCGTTTTACACTAATAAAACATACAAAAATTAGAAAAAAATAGTCAACGAAGACGCCCCATATTCTTTTTTTTTTTTTGAATTTTTTGATGAGAAATTAAGAAAATAATGGTTCTTCATAAATATTTATCGCTAATACAGCCGGATTCACTTCTCCTTTTAATTATCGATACCGGAGACGTTTCGAGATATATTTAATATCTCATCATCAGTCCGACAGTACAAAAAGTAATTAATTTTTGATATATAATAAAAAGTTATAAAATAAAAAAACACATTGTGATTATAACTTTTATTATTTATCGAAAATTAATTACTTTTATATGCACATATTTAGTCGGACATTAAATATGTATATCACAAAACGTCTCGTGTCAGTCCGATAAGCATGTAAAGGCTTTTTATTTGGCTGAACCTGCCCTCATTCAAATCAACTATATTCACAGTCACCAAATTTCCATTTATATTTATCATAGTATACATTAGAGTATCGTTTAAAAATCTATATAACCAAAGATGCCGAAAAAACATTTTTAAATGGCCTATATAATTTAAATTTTATTTATTTAAAACCTCGCAACGTTTTTGAAGAAACAAGAACGGGGAGGACGTAACCAGGGAGAGTATCTGCTCGCAAAATAAAAAATAAAATTTAAAAAAATATAAATTATAATTTATTAAAAAAAAAATAATTTGGCAATTTTATTTGAAAAATATTTAAAAGGTAAAATAAAAAGGTATAAATAATGATGGCTGGCGATGTCTTCTGATGGGATGTTTCGGTCGCATCAGGCCGACCTTCGTCCGAAACGAAAGTGAAGGACGTCTCTCGGCAAATCGATTCCAGTGGGACCGTCTCTCGGCCCGAAGACAAAATAGGTGGTGTTGACTGGCTCCAGCACCAAGTGAGAGGAGATGTTGACGACGGCTTTCGGTCGGCAACCGAGAGATATAAAATATTGGCGGTCTCGCAGCCCGCCGTCAAGTGATGTTGGATGTTGGTTGTTTCACATCCCGCCAGAGTGGTATATTTGAAGATAGTAGTATTGGCTTCACAGCCCGCCAGAGAATGAATTAGCGGCCCCACAGCCCGCAGTCGAATGATATATTTCTGTCGATCTCCTCTCCAAGTAGGGAAGTGGAGAAAAAGGATTATTTTTATTTTAAACATTTTTCAACTTAATTTCCAAAAATAATTCCTTTTCTCTATAATTGTGTATATAAAAATGTATATTTAAAATTAAAATTAATTAAAAAAAAACGATCTCTCCCTGGGATCGTTGCGACCTTAAAATTCGAAATCTCTCAATTGCAAAATAAATATATTTCTAATTGAGAAGCGTGAATGAAAACAAAAAATAATTAGAGGAAGCGAATCTAAAAGGGGTGATCTCCCATATTATGAATCATCAAACCCCAAAAAATCCTTCTCTTTAATTAATTACCTTTAAGTTAATGGAATGTTTGATTTTCTACAATAGGGATAAAAGAGAAAAGAATAATCAAAATGTTTTTGTCTTAAACGAGGGTTCGAAATGGAGAGCACCTGGCGGATCTAATACGACCGACTGCAGCCTTATAGCCAAGTTGCATTGATCCCTTATAATGCCTCAAAAAGGACCAGATGTTCCGTAATATGTCTATTTCCATTTAGAAATACCCTAAATACGAAGAGAAGTTGGCCTCGGCAAAAGCGGGGGTGTCCTAATCATCAGCCTGGAAGTTATGATATGGTTTTCAGGCCCTTTCTGGTGGTTTGCTTCGAATAAATTAAACAGGTTGTTGCAAGGGAGGGATTTTAAATAACAAAGGGTCCGATGGGGCATTGCAAGGTGAAAGGGGTTTGGTTAGTCTGCTTCTCTTTATGAATCTTACGCCCTTCTGAATCTCGAGTATTTGCCAAAAACCCCGGCCTTTGTTTGAACATTATTATTTATTTTATTTATTTATTTTATTTTTTTTTATTTTAGAGTTTGCTTACTAACGAGGGGTGAGATGTGGTTTTAAGGGAGCGAGAGAGGGTGAAAAAGAACTGGAGTTTTTGTGAGGAAGGAAGATCAAATATTAAAACAAGCAAGCCGCAGGGCGGACGACAGACACCCTGTCCTTAGGGACTTCTGAGACGTGCCCTGAGACTAGGCAAAAGGGTCACTCTCTTCATAATCTATGCTAAATAAGCATGGACATGTCATTCATTCAACAACAAATAATGTTGCTTTATTTATATTCAATAATTACAAAAGAAATTAATTAACAAGAGAAAGAGAAAAGGAAAGAATGAGAAGCAGGTGTGACTGGTCGCACAGCACACAACTTTCTCGTACCTTCGGTAATCGAAAGTGGTGTTCTGTGCTTGTAACACCAGATTTTTCGTGTCGACATATATTTATTTTCGACAATATGGTACATTTGAATTCAAGGTAAAAATGGTGGACTGGGACACACAACTTTCTTACCTTCGGTAATCGAAAGTTGTGTTCTGTGCTGTCACACCAGATTTTTTGTGTCGACATATATTTAGTTCCGACAGTACGGAACAATGAATTCAGATGTAAAATTTATAAGTATGGGAAAATATTTATATTTTGTTACCATGGCAACCATTCTCCTATCCTTCCCATGAAATACAAGAGTAAAGGGGTCTTCAAGAAGATTTCAATTGCAAAATGAGAATATACATTTTAAAGAGCATCTAAAAAATAATTGATTTTTGAATTTAAAAAAAAATCGTTGGAGCAAATTTTGAGAAAATCGAAAAAAACTGAAAAAGTACATCAGTAAAGTACTAGTACTCTTTGGCGATTTTGATTAAAAGCTTATTTTCCGGTCCCGGGGGTGTTTAACTTAAATATAAAATTTCAACCTCATAGCTCAATTCCTTCATGCTTAAAATTGAACACACACCCACCCACCCACACACACACACACACACACACACACACACACACAAAGACAGAACATGTCGCGAAAAACTTTTTGGATTCAGGGGACCTCAAAACGTGAAGATCCATCAAAATCTCGACATCGAATTTTTGACATGAATCAATACTTCTCTCTATATATATATTACATATATACATAGGTAAGAGAAAGTAAAAATTTATAAACATAGAAATATATTGATATGGCTAATACTTTCTCTTTCTATATATTAACATATACCGGTATATAGGTAAAAGAAAGTAAAAAAGAGGATATAAATGTCAATCTTAATTTAAGGAACTTGTAATTAATTTTCAAACTTTATATTTTGAAATTTATTACATTTTATCTGGATCGTTTAATTTGGTTTGAGTTGTGTGTCTTCGTGGTCGAAAGCATCTCGGGTAAATAAACGGCGATCCCGGTAGGAATTTCAATTAATAATAGGCCTATCATTTCCTTCGGAGTGTCACATGATACTCACTCTACTTGTCAAGATTTGCCTGAAGCCTCTATTGTGGTAGAATTTATGACTCTAACCAGAAATTTTTTGCGAGCGAGGGGGGAATTCGAATCATCTGAGAAATAATTCCTCCCCCTTTTCTCGAATCAATATAAAATATTTTTATAATTTCTAACAGTAAGCTTATTAAAAATTTTAACACCATGTTTTTCCCTATACCAGTGCTTCCCAAACTTTTTTCACCGCTGTCCGGTACTAACAATTGTAAGTTTTAAAATTTTTTGAGTCCCAACTTATGAAAAAAAAAGTATATAATTGACAAAATTAGAGTATAGAAACTCATAGTCCGGTTTGAACTTAAAAAAAAAAAAAAAAAAAAATTGGATGTAGTGAAGTCATTTTTATTGTTATTAAATATTTGGAGACTTCAAACGAGTTTTAGTTTCGAGACTTTTTTCTATGCCTGGTATCTGAACCCACACCTTGGCTTTCTCTAACCTCTCGGCGACTGAGGAGGGAGGACGAGGGGGGGGGGGGGGGCTGAATATAAATTTTAGAACAATGTAGCTTGTAGTCAGTATATTTTCTCTATTCTATCAGTCCACTCTTCAGTTCCAAGGTTTGGATCATTATCAGAGGAAACAGAAACGTTAGTGATGAATTAATTGAATATGTTCTTATTTTAATTAAAAAGTGTTGATTATTTTTAATAAATAGGCCTAGATAGATCTATTATTATCGTTTTATTTATTGAAAAACAATATTGTCTGAAACCTTATAGCATTTAGTTAGATCTTCGTTTAATTCGATTTCACTTAGTCCGGCTAATTGCGGTCCGATTAACAAGTACAATGCGAACGATATTGCTATATTTATAAAAGATAATTTTGATAAACCATTTTGCCAATGAGGCACTTTATGGTATTGCAAGGTAGCAACGTAAAGTCCTTATGTTGACTTATAATTGTTTACATTAGATGATGGGAGGGGGTGGAGTTTCCCTAAGGACTGCACTCAGTGAATAATTGGCCCCCAACAAGGCGGCATTTGGGGCCCTAAACTCTCTTAGCTCATTTGTGTGTGACAAGTAATGAGATATTCTCTTCTTCTGTGGTTTTAGATGGCGCCAACTTTATATTACAACCTCTAATTGCTGGCCTTTTAAGTCCAAAGGGTTCGGAAAAGGGAATGGGGGCATTCTGTCTGTGTGTATGCATTAAGTTAATGCTAGTGGGGAAATGTGGAAAATTTAGCGAAGGCGTTTGGTAAAAATTCGAATAAAATAATAATTCTTTAATAGACTCTTACGTCGGCAAAAACATTCACCTGAATATCAGAAAAATACATGTCTCCTATGTATTTAAAAATGTCAAATTTTTATGCTCATTTTCATATATAGCGTAAAAGGACTGAAGGTGTACTAACACTATCCCCTGGACCCCCTCAGCAGGCTCGGGCCCGCCTGCGGCGGACCCTCGCCTTTTCTTAATTATGAAAAAAATTGTCATTATTAGATTCCAAGTCCTCGGGGTTGATGTAGTTGGTAGCGTGCTCACCTTCTATACCAAGTACTGTCGGAAACTAAAGACATGTAGACACAAAAATCTGGTGTGACAAGCACAGTACATAACTTTCGATTACCGAAGGTAAGAGAATGTTGTGTGCTGTGCGCCAGTCACACCAGATTTTTTATTCAGCTGTATTAATCTTATGCACTTCCAAACTGGATCATATTCTTCAATCCTTCTTAGTTTTCTGAATTAAGAAGAATCCAATGCAATTTATAAATTCTCTAAATTCGTTTGATGTTAATTTCTTGCGTTATTTCGTCAGTAAAAAATAAGAACAGGCAACCCTAATCCAATTATTATTTGAATCAATTAGTAAGCAATATTATGATATTAGGGAGAGTTTCCAATTGCATCATTATTGAGCCAACCTTTCGGTCTCAGTAGCGGCCATCTTCACGAGCTAATAAAAGTCGAAATATTTATATCCAAAAAATATTTCATCAGGCAGCTATGTATAAAGTTAAGGTTAGAGATACAGGCAATATTATAAATTTATTTTATCAGTTTATCCGGAGTTGGGAACTCGAACTTGCGTTGTTGCAGCTATAATTTGGTATTCTTGCCCACACCGGTGTTAATGTCAATTTTATCACAATATCAATAGATCTAACTTATTGCTCACCTTTTAGGAGCTATTCTTGTCATTTGGGGTTTAATTTTTTTATCCAAATATTTCTCGTTTCCGAAAAGAAAAAAAACCTTTTGATAATATTTTTCGCTATGTTTTTGAGTTCTTTCCCCCTAAGTCGACAGCAAATATTGATTGAAGAAAGTCAAGTCACCCCGGGACCCGCGACGACGCATCGATCGCATCTTGACCCCACCTCATCCTTCTATCGTCAGCCTTCCGCCCTTTGGTTTTATCCTTTATCAGATAAGACACAAGAAATAACACGCTCCCCGGTAAAAACATGACATGCTTTTCACAATAAGTTAGCTCTTCACTTAAAAATTACAAAAAGCAATTTATTATCTGTCAACAAACAAATTCATGTTTGATGTTACTTTTAATTGTTCGGTATAATCATTCAATTACTAAATATTCTATTCATAAATTGTTATATAATCAGTCAATGAAGATGATGATTTAACATATACTCATGTAATATAGTTTGAGTTTGGAGGGGAGGGGGATGAGTTTGCAAGTCAAGCATTTTTTCAAGACATTTTTTCATTTGGTATCCAAATGGCTTAAATAAAATCTTTGAACTGGGATCCGCGCGACTTTTGGTATAGAAGGCCATGTTATGTATTATTTCCCATCTATTATTTCAATTCAATTGTTTTGGAGGTGTTTGGAAGAAAAGCAAATGACTATGAGGCCTGTACGAGCATGTGAAAAGAGGATTTTTGGTAAAGGAATGTGAACAGCCAGATTGACATGTCCGTGGGCTTTTAGGTCGTAACCAAGTTCCTTAGAAATAGTAAGGACCTTCATGTCCAAACTGACTAAACTGATAACTTTGAATGTACGATGAGTTTGAAACTTCATTTCCTGAATTCCCATCTTAACTACTTTCCAGAAAACCTCGGAGTCCTGAGTGAGGAGCAGGGTGAAAGATTTTATCAAGACGTGAAAGAAATAGAAAGGAGGTATCAAAGATGGAACATTGATGATTGGTGACTACTGTTGGATGATGAAGAGGAAGTTACCGGACAAAATTTACAAACGAGAAAACCGTAAAAGGACCTGAGGCATCAAGAAGACGAATATATGCACAGATTGGTCATATCATGCAGTAAATGGTGTTGAATTCGCTTTATGTGATTTCCTTTTAAATAAATTTTATGAGAAATAAAAATAAGTTTGAGTTTCATGCAATATTTATGAAATTACATTATATCCCCTCATTTTTCTTTGCATTTTGTAGAAGAATCTTACTTGATGGAAATAAAACCGTGGTTATATTTGGATTAAGCTCAAAATGTAAAGTTAAGCTACCAAACTTAAGACAATTTTCAAAAATTGGAAAAACGCAGGCCTATGTAATTAGAGCTACCAGGTATTTAGAAGGAAGACCTAATTTTGTAAAATATTCTAAAACTTCAAACAATTTTATAAAAATGTTTTTTTATAATTATTAATTTTGATATTTATTATTATTTAAATTATTTTCATCTTAAAAATTTCAATATGTTTTTTATTTTCTCTTATCCAAGAGATAAAAGCGTATTCTAAAATGAAAATTTGATATTTTCAAACGAGCATTAAGATTCACTTTAAACGCCTTTTTTATGACATTTCGATTTGTACTTAAAGGAAAGGAAAAAAAAAGTTTTTTTATATAAGACTGTCGTTAATGGTCTAGATATAGAGTGGTTGGATTTGAGTCGATCAGAAACCGCATTTATATCCATCACAAAAAATGGAAATAGTAAAAAAAATATATATATGAATTCTTACAAAAATAAAATACATATAAAAAGCAAATGGATAATCAAATTTAAGAGAGGGGGAGGGGGATGTGAGAAGAGAAAAATTTTATTTATTTGATTAATTATAATTAGGGCTTTGCTCAGCAACACCGGTTTTGTGGAAACATGATTACTTCGAGGGGCACTCAAGTAGAAATTAAGATACTTTCTAGTACATACATATGTAATATATAGCGAGAAAATATTACAATGCCAAAAATTCAATGTCTAGATTTTGATGGAAATACATGTTTTGAGGTCCCTTGAGGCCAAAAAAATGATTTTTGCCAATTGGTCTGTGTGTGTGTGTCTGTCTGTGTGTGATGGCTTAAAACATGAAGGCAATGAGATTAGAGATTGAAATTTTATATTTAATTTATGGACCTTTCCGGACAGTAAAAAATGTGCTTTTAAGGGGTCGTCCACATATTATGTAACGCCATATTACATAAAGAGGGGGGGGTAGGGGTCTGACCAAAACATTATTGTGACATGAGGGACCCGGGGATTCTCTAAGTGTGACATCACAAGCCTTTGAACAAAATCCACCAAAGAGTACTAGTACTTTACTGATGTAATTTTTCAGTTTTTTTCCAATTTCAAAATTCGCTTCAACGATTTTGATGAAAATTCAAAAAGCAATTATTTTTTAGATGCTCTTTAAAATGTATATTCTCATTTTGCCATTGAAATCCTCTAAAGACCACTTTTGTACTTCATAGGAAAGATGGTAGAAATGGTTGCCATGGTAACAAAATATAAATATTTTCCCATACATATAAATTTTACATCTTGAATTCAAATGTACCGTACTGTTGAGAACTAAATATATGTCAACACAAAAAATCTGGTGTGACAAGCACAGAATACAACTTTCGATTACCGAAAGTTGTGTGCTGTGCGACCAGTCACACCAGATTTTTGAATAGAGCATATTATTTTTAGAGAGAGAAAAGTTGATTTCCTTTAACAAATTTCTAGAACAGCGTTTTCCAAACTATGAGTTTGGAAACACTGGTCCTAGAATGTCATAATTATCGAATTTAGAAATCCTCTCTCTAGAGTGTTTGCGAATCGAGTGTGGTGAGAGAATTGGTCAAATGAGGGGGCAAATTTGAGAAAGGGCTATTGGATCGTTGGCCCCTGGGTGTGTCTGTTGACTGCACTTGGCCCTTTAGATATACAGCCTGAGGCACACGAGTCGCCACAGGACTATGCACACATTGCAATGTACATTAAGGAAATGCTCATGTTCAGTTATTAGCCCATGTAAATTTAATCATCCCATTAATAATACACATTTTAATTAATATAGCATGTTGGCCAAGAAACTGATTGATGCCATGAGATATAATTAACTTCTCTTAATGGGAAATTTAAAAAAATATATAAATAAAATGAAATTAATTGTTGCTAATTATAAATAAAATCTGGTCTGAGTGGCCGAATAGCACACAACTTTCAGCAATTAAAAGATATATTCCGATGCTAACTTTTTCAATGTTTATACCTAGTAAATTGTACAACTTGAATTCTAATATATAGGCGGAAACTAAATAGATCTCAACACAAAAAATCTAGTGTGACAACCACAGAACTCAACTTTTAATTATCGAAGGCAAGAGAAAGTTGTGTGCTGTACCACCAGTCACGCCGGACTTTTTAAATTTCTGTCAGAATGGAAAAGCAACAAGAAATAATTGCAATAAATAATACTTTCTCTCTATATCTTTCATATATAGTGTAAGAGAAAGTAAAAAATCTGGTACCGTTATTTATAATTCGGGGAAGTTTAAATAATTTCCCGATAAGGCCTGAAATTTTAATTTAAGCTTCCTTATCGGAGATTAAATGCAATCATCGCTAGTCAAATAATTTCTGAATAATTAAAAAATTATTATATATATATAAATAGGCCTATAAAGAAATTCGTGTAGAAAGAGATAAAATTAAAGGCTGCTACATGTGATAATTTCATTGTTTTATTTTATTAATCAAAGAAGATAAATATTTTTTGTAAAATTAAATAAAAATAGAGGCGGAAAAAATCAAGTTTTGCTAAAAAAAAGGTCAAATGATTTTCACGCAAGGGAAAAAAATTTGCCCCAGAGCGGAAAAAATTTCGTTTTGATAGGGGAAAAAAGGAAGGGTGCCGCTAGTGTGTAATATTATTCCCAACCCACCTTCGGGGTGCCGTGGACTTCAAAAGGTTGGGAAACGCTGGGCTAATGAATAGTCTATTTGAGCATTGATTGTAAGAATTCCATCTTTTTCAAACAAGCCTCTACTTAGTTAGAATTTTAAAGCCTAGAATCATAAAAGTTTAATTTTTTTTTAAACAGTGAAATAATCACATGTAAAAGGCAAAGATAGTTGATGTGTTTATGAAAATAAACACTCTTGAAAATAATAATATTTAAGTAAATAAATATTTCTATTTAGAATCCTCGTTTTTGAAATATTTCTATAACTTTAGTAAGATAGATAGGTGGTTAAATACTGGAATAAATGAAAGAAAAATAATAAAAATAAGCTATTGAATAGTTTTCATTCAATAAATGGAATGAACAAATGAGTGGAAATTCTTATTTATTTGATGACTCCAGGAATATTAATAGAATAAATTGACAAACTAAGATTGACAAGTATATCTATAAAATCCAATCATAAAGAGATTATAATAGCTGGCCATGTACCAAGCAAAATAGGAATAAAAAAATTTCCTAAGAGATTTTATCATAATTATTTACTAACTAGAATAGATACCTAATCAAAAATTAACATAGAAACCCTCAATTTGATGCTGAATCAAATACACTTGGATTTTAGCAGATGAAAAAATGACACACAAAACACTTGCAAATCTGTTTAATTAAACCGAGTTGGAGCACTTATGCATTATTATTTAATTGATCATGTAATAGATATATAAAAGATTATTAAGGTTTGATAATCGAATCATTTTTAGAATAAATATTTTAAAAAAAATAATTTTTTTTTAATAACTTACTAACCTCACCTGTCATTTTTTCATCACATTTAACATCAAAATTTGATTATTATATTTATTATATAATTAAAAACGAGTGAAAATAATTAAATATTTTTCAAGGAATTAAATAAATTCTACCTTTAAATGTTGAAGTTGCAGCCAAACAGGTCCGGGACGTCAAATGCAGGAAAATCACTTTGAATTCACTTCACACACATTAAAATAACACTTAACAAATTATTATCTCAGTATAACTAAATGAATAACACAAATAAATAAATACTATTTAAATAATAACGAAAAGTTAAAAAGAATACGAACGAATGACAAAATATAAAAGGGATCGTAAAGTGCGTGTTAAGCGCAGCCCCACACACACACACACCACATGCCACTCTCACAACATATGGACCTGTATGATCAGAAAAGTAATTAAACGTGATAACAAAGAGTATTTCAGGGGGAAATTTTTAATAAAAATAATTGTAAAAAATTCAATAGTCAATATGAGGAAAAAAATTTTATTTCGATCTCCCAAAACTGGCTACATTTATGATGGTATATTAAAAAATCTGGTGTGACGGCGCACAGCACACAACTTTCTCTTACTCATCGGTAACGCCAGATTTTTTGTGTCGAGATATATTTAGTTTCCCATAGCACCTTAGTTTCAAACTTGCATTTTAAATGCTCTATTAAAAGTATATTCTAATTTTGCCATTGAAATCTTCTGAAGACCACTTTACTCTTGTACTTCTTAGAGAAGATTGGAGAAATGGTTGCCATGGTTACAAAATATAAATATTTTCCCATGTTTATAAATTTTACATCTTGAATTTTAATATATCGGCGGAAACTAAATAGACTATATCTCAACACAAAAAAATCTGGTCTGCTGTGCGACCAGTCAGTGGCGTAGTGAGCTTAACTCGCGCCCGGGGCACAATACCTTTTTAGCGCCCCCCCCCCCCCCATTCGAAAACTATATAAAATATACAAAATTATTATGGGGGCGGTATAATATAACTCGCCGAAAATTTGAGCATTTTTTGAAAAAGTAAAAAGTCGCCGAAAATTCGAAAAGTTCCAAAATAAAATATTTTTGAAAATCTGGTGTGACTGTCCCACCAGATTTTTTGTGTCGACATACGTATATATAATTTTCGTCGCTATATTAGAAGATGTGATGAAATTTAGGGCTCGAGCCCTCGGGCTTGGTCTAGTGGCTAGCGTGCTTGCCTTCTAAACCAAGGGTCAGGGGTTCGGATCCCAGGCAGTCCGATGATTTTATTTAAGCCATTTGACATCCGAATGGCTTAAATAAGAATGCCTGGACACCCAATACATTTACAAGAAAAAAAAACACTAAAAAACTTCAAATTATGCAATTAAAAAGGCCGAAATATGCATCAAAAATATTCTGTTTGGGTGTGTGTGTGTTCAATTTTAAGCATGAAGGAATTGAGCTAGGAAATTGAAATTTTATATTTAAGTTAGTCACCCTCCCCCCCCCTATGAGGTGAAAATAAGCTTTTAAACAAAATAGGCAAAAAACACTTTAGTGTTAATATTTAAGTTTTTTTTCGATTTTCTCTAAATTCGCTTCAACGATATTTATTAAAATTCAAAAAATCAATTATTTTTTAGATGTTCTTTAAAATGTATATTCTCATATATCGACGAAAACTATATAGGTCTATATGTAGCCTATATCGACACAAAAATATTTTATTTTGGAACTTTTCGGATTTTTTTTCGGCGAGTTTGTTTTCGGCGAGATTTTGCTTTCGGTGAGTTTTTCTTATATATTTTCCAGAAATCAATTATAATAAAAATAAAAATTATCCAGCAATGTTTTGTTTTGCGGACCCTTTGTGAGCAGCGCCCGGGGCATCATGACCCCCCTTGCACCCCCCCTCGCTACGCCACTGCGACCAGTCACCCCACATTTTTTATTATAGAATCGAACCAATTAATTAAAATAATTATTATTAAAACAAATGTAAAACCTTGCTAAGAACCCAACCTAGAAATTTTATAATAATTAAAATAGAATATAGAATATACTTGAATGTTTGTATTTTTTTAGAGATTAACGTAAAGTCAAGGAAAGGGATGCGGTTTTGTCTCCGGCAGAATGCCAAGCGCCCTGAATTAATACCACAAAGGGCCTTATGTCTTTTGCCCCACGTCTGGAGGGCAAGTGTACTTTGAAATACATCCCTTCCCTTCCAAGTACTAGCTAGCATTTCTATTATAAATCATACGCACTCGGCTAATTATTTCTTTCTTTGAACATTTTCTCTCTTATTTATTTCATAATGGTAAATTCTAAGTTTATTCATTTTTGTTTTGTATTTTAACAAAAATCTAGCAAGTATAAGCGTGTTTTTATAAAATTTCATTTTAGAGATGTTAATATAAATTTACAATGTCAATATTAATACAAATATTAGTCTTCTTTTTTATTTTTTTAGTTTACAAGTAATTTAATCAAAAAAAGTTTATAAAATAAAAACACCGCGGCCTACTACACACTAGAGAAGTGAAACTTTCGCAACATTCATATTCAGTTTGGGAAAACGGTTAGGCAATTGGTGAAATCTATTTTTCAATGAGTAGACAATCCAATGAAATTTATTAGATTTGTTAATTGTTTTCGAGGAATATAAGACCTAAGATTGTGTATTTCCATCAAAATCTCGACATCGAATTTTTTGACATGAATACTTTCTCTCTATAGGGCTATAAGGGAATGTAAACAGTGGCGTCATTTAAACTTTTTCTTGGGGAGGGGGGGCAAACATTTTTTTTTCTTAAAATTTACTTACAAATGGGTACTCAAATATGGCCAAAACATATTTAATTTAATTAATTGTTTAATTTTGTACAGTTTGTATTCTCGTAGATGTATTTTGGAGTATTTTATTTAGAATAATATAAAATTTTATAAAAATCAGAGCCCTTGGGGAGGGGGCAAATGCCCCCCTGCCCCCCCCCCCCAAATGACGCCACTGAATGTAAAATGACGAACATTTAATGCACAAAAATTAAAATAGGTATCGGAAAAATAATTAAAACTAATTAGAATCGTATGAAAAGAGTGAAGAAAAATCATTAGGCTAATAATTCTAATTAATTTTTTATTTTTCACACTTTCACAGTTATTATCATTAATAAAGAATTTGATTTTCTGTTTAACTGTGATTTATTTGTAAAAATTACAACGTTTCAGCCACTCATTCTCTGGCCTTCTTCAGGTACAATTGAGTTAAGATTACAAAGGTTATTACTGGGACAATCTCATTTGAACCTTTGTAATCTTGACAGAATTGTTTTTGAAGAAGTGGCCGAAACGTTGTAAATTTTACAAATAAACCAATCTAATTAATTTTATTAATAAACTAGTAGTGACGCCCGCCTACGACGAACCCTGATCCAATCTCACAATTTTTGAGAAATTAAAATAATTATACAAATCTGGATTATTAACAATTTTATACACTTTATACAAAATTATCATTTTTTTATTTCCTGCCTTGCCTGGAATAATTTTTTTAGAGAGAGCCTAGAGACAGGCTAAGGTTTTTTTCTACTTTATATTTCACGGGTGAGGTTTCGGTTCCGTGTTTGAACCATTTTCAGAGCTTGAGAAAAGACATTATGAAAGAGTCATAGTGTATTTTATACATTGTTCAACAATATAATGACTTTTCCCCAACTCTGAAGATGGTTCAAATCGAAACGTCAGCCGTGCGGATTAAATAAAGAAAGAAAAAAAACCTTAGCTGCATCTCTCATTTTCTACTCTCTTATGAATATAACACCACAGCTATAAATTCCGTTGTGTAAAAAAAATTATCATTGAAAATAATATGATTTTATGTATTTTATAAATACCTACATAGGCGTAGCCACGGGGGGATTTTGGGGTTCCCCCCCCCATTGGACCCAAGCCATGACTAGATATTTAAGCTCTATAATACAAAAAATATAATAATTTTCTCTAGCTTAAAAAAAATAAAATAAAATAATTATATTAAAGAAAACGCAAAAAATTCGAGAAAATTCTGAATTTTCCCATTGAAAAGAATTGATTTTTGTCTTGCTTCATAAAAAATTAAAGCCTGTTAAAATTGATTAAATATCTCAAATGAAAAGTAATAAAAAATATTATATAAATAAATTTATTATTTATTTTTCTCAAAGAGATCTCAGATGTAACTAGCCAAGGTTCACAGACAGTCAGCAATTATAGCCTCTTATATAAAATTCTTTAAGATTAGAGGGTTGTATTTTTAATGGTTGTATTTTTTAATACCTGAAACGAGTTGAATGACAAATTGCGGCCCTTTTAATTAAGAAAGGGCGGGCCCGATCCAATCCGAGGGGGGCGAAGCGGAGTGGCTGATCATTTATTTCATTAGAGGCCATATACTGCCCTATTCGGGTGGGAGGGGGGGGGGAAGAAATCATCCTGAGCCCCCCCCCATCAAACATTTCTGGCTACGCCTATGAATACCTATCTATATTTTCCTATGAGAATCAATCGAAGCAAAAAAAGGTAAGATTCAGCAATTTTTATTATTTTTCATTTGAGAGATTCAATTATTTAATTAACTTTGATTATTCTAAAGCAGAGAATTAAATTCCTTACAAAATTCTAGGAATTTGAGACTCCCCAATTGGGGATTTGAGATTTCGGAAAATTTTTCCTGGCAACTTCATAACGTCCTGAATAATAATTCAAAATTTCAACAGTAAGTTGGTCAAATAAAACGTGACAGACAGACAGTGTACTTGCACGTATACAGGAAAAAAATGTTTATTTATCTTTTCTTAAATCTTGATGTAATTTGAACATAATTCTAAATTTCTCTATTTAACTTTGCCACTGACAAGAAAAATTCATTAATTGATAAGATAACGAAGAATGTAAGTTACATTTTTTTAAAATAACGCTTAGTTAATGGGAATAAGCTTTTACCTATTTATATTATAAATCAGGGGCGTCAATAAATAAATCAAGTCAATTTTTTGCGTTTAAGAGATCGACAATTTTTTTTTTTTTTTTAATAAAACTTTTCCAATTGAATTCTTGGCCCTTGATAGTTTTGGTTTATTAATAAAAGCCTCAAATGCACAAATAAAATCATCTTTCAAATCAACCGATATTAATTGATATTTCCGAGCCCAGAGCAGAGTTTCTCCTTTGAATCCCCTGCACTCTCTATGATTGTTCTCTATACAGCGCTGCCTAAAAGCCGATCGCTAATCGTTATTTATCGCCTGGATTCGATGCCCGAAGGGCGTTAAGTGGTCCGGGTTCTCTCCCCTATTCTTCCTTCCAATTGAACCCACATGACCATTTTACATAATATATACAAGTAATAGTTTTTTTCTTAATGGAAAACGTGTTTCTCTCGTTTGTTTTGATTAAAACAGAGTTTTTTTTTTATTTTCCCTTTATTTTATCGTTCTAATTATGTATTCATTAAATAACCATTCATACTATTTTTATAGTTGTTTAATTTTGTTCAAGAAGTAGGAACAATATAAATTGATTGTCCTATATTTAATGTCAGCGAGAAATTGAGTAAATTAATTAGAATTCTTTTTTAAATATAGGCTCTTATTTTAGGAATGTAATATCGTTATTTTTAAGAATAAATATTTAAAGCTCATTCAATTATCGTGAAAATATGAATAAGGAATGAGTCCTTATTTATTGTTTAGTTATTTTTTATTCCTTGTGATTGAAGAAAAGAAGTGGATGAAGGGGTAAGGAAACGAAGACAAATTCGACCCAAAGGGGGGGGGGGGGGGGGGGGGGGGGGGGGGGGGGGGGGGGGGGGGGGGGAAAATTTCTAATAATAGAAAAAAAATTACATATTTAATATTAAAATTAATCTGACAAAAAACCAACTACGGTGTTATTGTTAACTTAGATCATAGAGTGATTATATTTGTATGAAAAATAAATTGAAGCAATTTACTCATTAAAAAACAGAATTTTCTGGATACTTGCAAATTGTTTTAATATTATTTTTATCGAAATATAATCCTTCTATGTTCTAAATTGAACTTGGTCTAGATCAGGGGTGCCCAACTTGTCAGCTGCTTTGAATAATTTTGAAGTTGTCTTCAGAGGATTTCAATGGCAAAATGAGAATATACATTTTAAAGAGCATCTAAGAAATAAATGATTTTTGAATTTTAATCAAAATCGTTAGAGCGAATTTTGAGAAAATAGAAAAATGCCTTGTACTCTTTGGTCGATTTTAGTTCAAAATCTTCGTTTCATCGTCCTAAGCTCTTTTCGCTCTTGTGATATTTTTTTCACAGACACACACACAGACAGACCATGTGTCCCAAAAGCACTGTTTTTCATGGGGACCTCAAAAGTGTCGACATCGAATGTTTATGACATAAATCCAATTGACTTCCTGGCTCTTATATATTAATATATATAGAGGTAAGAGAAAGTAAAAACTGACTTTTTACCTATTCAACTATTTATATATTGAATCTACAATATATTTTTGGAACGAAGTTCTTTAACGCGGCTTACGCAGGGTAAATTGGGAGAAAATGTAACGTAACAAAAATGCGTTTCTAACAAAAATGCGTTCCCAGGGCCCGAGCGATGGCAGAGGAAGGCGAGATTAGCCGAAGTCTTGGCGAGGCCACACCCCCTCTTTATTTCCTTCTATCTACCATAGGCGGGAAATTGCTCGCTGAAGGCGAGCAAGAGGCTCCAGCGGACGCCAGCCGAAGGCGAGCTTTCCGTCTATTTAAATAATATTCATATTAAATTATATTCTGAGTTGAAGAAGAAGGAAGATTTGGTATCCAAATGGCTTAAATAAAATAATCGGACTGCCTGGAATCCGAACCCTCGACCCTTGGTATACAAGGCTACCAACTACCCCAAGCCCGAGGGTATGGAGTCGATATGTTGATTATTGAAGAGTAATAGGTCTATATATCTACTTGAATGTTGAAGAATAATTTGATAAAAGGAAAGTTTAAGAAGTCTAAAAATATTATAATAATACATTTTTCTAATAACGTCCAATAATCGTAAAATCTCTCTGTTAATGGCGAGGTGAAATGACTCATGGCAAGATGACCAACTGGCTTAGTGGTGCTGGTTCTGTGCTCTATTTCTTGGTTAGCGTGTGTACGTGGTGATCATGGTGAGTGTAGTGATCTAGATGAGCACCGTGGGGGCAGCTGGCCCTTCCTACGTAATTAGCCAGCAGCCGGCGACCAGCTGGCCACCGCCCCCGCAACGCCCTTTTCTCGACCACCCTGCAGCCTCCTCACAGCCTCTTTATTGCCAATCATCCACTCTTATCTCGAAATTTTTCAAAAAAAATAATAATAATAAATAAATTCAAATATTCCATAAATATAAAAAGTTTCACATCAAGAAATCTCTGATATAGACAATGGCCTTTTAAATCTTCAAGATTACAGACATATTTTCTTTAATTCTTTCATTCACGACCAACGTTTCGGTCTCAGAATTTAGACACTCATCAGAACTAAAATATAGAATTTTAATGAAGAATGGATTCACAGTTTATTCTAAATTATAATATTTATTCATTATTACTTTCTTTTACCTATATATGTTAATATATAGAGAGAAAGTATTAGATTCATGTCAAAATGTCGAGATTTTGATGAATATACACATTTTGAAGTCCCCTTAATTCAAAAAAGTGAATTCAAAGAGTCCAAAAAAGTGGTCTGTCTGTGTGACTTTGAACAAAATATCTCAAGTACGAAAAGTCCTACGAGGTTGAAATTTTATATTTAAGTTAGGCACTCTACTGGGACGTGCCCCGAGGCTTTTGATCAAAATCGACCAATAAGCACTAGTACTTTACTAATGCAGTTTTTCAGTTTTTTTTTCGATTTTCTCAAAATTAGTTTCAATGATTTTGATTAAAATTCAAAAATCAATTATTTTTTAGTTGCTCTTCAAAATGTATATTCTCATTTTACCATTGAAATATTTTGAAGCATACTTCACTCTTGTACTTCATAGAAAAGATAGAAGAAATGGTTGCCATGGTAATAAAATAAAAATATTTTCTTGTGTTTATAAATTTTCCATTTTGAATTATAATATCTAGGCGGAAACTAAATACCTACATGTCGACAGAAAAAATCTGGTGTGACAGGCACAGAACACAATCTTTTTGATCACTGAAGAGAAAGTTGTGTGCTGTGCGACCATCACACCAGATTTTACAAATTTAGCAAATACCTGTTGTCAAACAAATATATTTTTGCCAACAATTATTAATCTAGAATAATCTGAATTCACATAAGTTCCATGGGATTAGCATTTTTCCCACTAAAAATAAATCGTGAAGATCCATCAAAATCTCGACATCGAATTTTTGACATGAATCCAATACTTTCTTTCTATATATTTCATATATAGGGTAAGAGAAAGTAATAATTAAAAAACTAGGATAATTTGTCATATTTCTAAACATTTACTCGAGTAAAATATTTTCACTTTATTTTAACTAATATTTATCACGTCTTGTTTTAGATTTATAAGCTAATAGAGATTATAATTATCACTATGATAATATATTTCCTTTAATAATAGTTATTGTCGTATAAATTATTTATTTAGCCAGAGTTATTTTAATGTTAATAGTTGAATTGTAGAACAAATAAGTGAAATCTCATCCAATAACAACGGCTATGCAAAAGACAATTTCCAGCCAGGAATGATGTGAAAACCAAGTTTTATAATAATTATAATTCTCTTTCGTGGTATCTTAATTTGTACAAGACTAGTTGTGCTGATAATGTAACAAGTATGAATATAAAAAAAAAATTTCAGCTATAGGCCTACTTGTCATTATTACTATATATCCATATTGCATTAATAACTCTGGGTTTTGATGATGGCTGCGATAACATACCGAAACAGAACAAGGGCGGATCCAGAGGTGTTTCTCGGGGGGGGGGGGGGTAATCTGGTATGACTCGTCGCACAGCACACTATTTTTTCTTAATATCGGTAATTTAAAGGCGCATTCTGTACTTGTTTGCCAGAATATAAATACAAATCAAATTTTTAAGTATTAATTTTTAAAATTTTACATTAAAATAAATTTTTTTTTTCGAAAAAAAAGTATTTTTTTCAAATCTCGGGGGGGGGGGGAATTACCTCATTTACCCCCCCCCCCTTGTATCCGCCCTTGAAACAGAATTATATATGCAAAAAATAATTGAAATTTGATGGCTCTAAGAAATTATAATTGAATTTTTTTATTACTAAATATAAAAAAACTATTGCAAATTAAGGAACTTCTTAAGGTAGGATAAAATGACTAATTAGCATAAAGTCGAAAATTGAACCAGCATCCACTGTAATTATTTAAGTGAATTGTAAATAGTTTTATAACATCAAACAACATCAACATAGAAAAGATAATTGAATAAATATTATAGTTGAAAAATAGATAATAGTTATAGTAATTATTAATAATTATATGAATTTTTAAAGACTAAGATGTCGAAAAGTCAGCAAAAAAAAAAAGACTAATTGACAAAATGAGAGACAGATGGATAATTTATTTCGTGCGTCAATTTTTTTTTTTTTTTTATACATCTTGAAAGAACCTCCTCCCTCCTCTTATTCAAAAAGAAATATCAAAAATAAAAAATACTGTATCTAATAGCTATATTTTTTTTTTTATAAAAAGAAAGTAATAAAAAAATGTACATTTTTTTGATATAGACAAAATTAATCGATATATTTACTGATATTGCTCACTTAAAAAAGTAAAAAACAAAAAAAAAAAAAAAATATTTTACTTTAACCATTTATCACTCTCATTAAATTTATATTCAAGTCGAGATAATTTTATATCTCTAAAATTTATTCCCTAAAACGCCATGATTGTTAATTTATCTATGTTAATACGAGCAGAGTACTTTTATAATGATATTTCCTGAGGATTTATTTATAAACAAGTTGAGAATGGCGCGGCGTATCCGGGGGAGCCCCTGGACCCCCTTGCTAGCCTTTGGGGAGAAAAGGATCAAATTTATTCTTGCTTACTTTTTGGAAATTTTAAATTTCCCTCTCTGACATAAAGTTGTAAATTTCCCTCACTGACTCCACTTCCTCTGACTCTAGCCAGGAGGCGCAGCCCCCTGGCAAGTGGAGAAGCCCGCTCAAGGCGGATTTTGCCCCTTGTAACACTATAAGACAGAGAAAAACGGTTTGCGGCGAGAAAAGGAGGCGTGTCTTGATTCCTGCGCGTCGATATGCCCTAGATTATTTAATTTTTTTCAATAGCACTAATTGTTTCTCCTCCATCAATTAAAAAACCGTTTTTGGCCCCGAATTTGACTGAGAATGCGATGGTTATACTAAAAACGTGCTACGATTGGGGCGCCATTGTTAAAAATTGATTTAAAGATTTTAATTGTTGATAACAATGTAAAATCTTTGAGAAATTTTGGTGGAACAATTTTTTTCTTAAATTTCACTCTTTTAGCTTTAACATGGTAAAAAAAGTTTTTTCTAGCTCAAATAGACCTGGAGTTATAAATTTTTAAAAGTGAGCCTCCAAGCCAAAAATTACCAAATTCTCAAATTTTCTACCCTCTCTATTTTTCAAAATATTACAAAAAAAAAAAAACATTCTTTTTTTCGATATAGAACCCCTAAAAAAAATTTCAACCAAATTAAAAATATGTAGGTCAGAAAGTGTTCGGTTTGAAAAATTTAGTCAAAATTTAGGTGAAAATTGTATTTAGAAGTGGCTTCTTTAGGACAGTTATAGAATAGTAGGGCTAATTATTAATAATTATTTGAATTTTTAATGTTTTTAATGATGCTAAAAAGTCTGTAAAAAAATAAAAAAACTAATTGACAAAATAAGAGACAGATTAAAAAGCAAATCAGTAAACTACAGTACACGACATAACGTAAGGAGAAAACGAAATAAAGAAACAACGACAAAGAAACAAAATATTAATATATAACAATACTTCTGTGATATTCAGAAAAGAAAATAGAATAATTATCAAATTGTTCATATTCCGATGATTTTATTTAAGCCATTTGGATCCCAAATGGCTTAAATAAGAATGCCTGGACCCCAAATACATATACAGTATATTCAAAGAACGGTTATCGTCAAAAGTCTTATATGGCCTGAGTTGCCGAAAAGACTGTGTGAATGTGAGTGTGAGTGTTAAAAAAAAAAAAAATTGTTCATATTACTCATAGAATTATTGTTAAATAAGAAATTCTCTCACGACCTTTCGAAGGCCAGAGAAATTAATTCAGAAACAACAATAAACAACGGATATGAATGGACAAAAATTTGTAACTGAATCGAATTGTATTGTCAACAAATAGAGACGAAACGGATAATCAATGTTTGATATTCAATAACAAAAGAGAATAAACATTATATAATAAATGTAATCCAAAATGCAGACATATTGTTAGTCGAGTTGATAAGTGATTATTCCCGATGTCAATTTGACATTTTCTAATCAAGAAACAATCTCAGTTCTAGGCCAAGTAATCTGTCAAATTGTATGAATCTGACAATTTACGGGGTATTGTGTGTGTGGTTGTGGGCGGGCATCGGGATCCCATGACCACGTGTCGAGAGGCCACGTGTCACACCGGAAGTCAGCAACACACGTCGCAGTTAAACAAACAAGTTTTTTTGTGGGGGAGCTCACGTGCGGGACCAGGTACCATCCCGAAACAAAATCACTCACCATACCAATGTGCTCGATCATCTTTTTACTCAAAATGAGCTTTTAAAAAAATTAAATTGATTTATATGATGAATATTAGTTTTTTTGCTTTTCTGTTGACCTAGGTCGTGCTGGAAATATTCAAAAACTCGTTCGGATGTGAGTTTAAACTTGAATTGAATATTCTAAGAAAAAATAAGAATAATATTAAATGATTCACTTTCAAATTTTCATTGGTAAAATAAAAATAATACCCAGTTGGAGTGGATAAGATTCTACAAAAAACCAAAGGACAAAGTAATTGAAGTTGTTTTTTTTTTTTTTTGTTTGTTTTTTTTAAGGTCTTTTTTGGCATCAATGGTCATTTAGACCCAACCCCTTTTTAGCCTATTTCAAATGATTGGTAGCCAATTCAAATTCAACAATTTTTCTCGCTTGTGACGGAATCTAGGCACAAGAAGCTAATGTCTTCTTTCTGAGCCACGGGACACGGGCTAATTGAAGTTTGTATTGCAAGAAGGAAATATTCAAGAAGAATGCAGCCAATATTATTTCATTAATTTAATAAAATTTTAATCAAATGCTGACGTTTCGGTAGTGGGTTGAATTCTCAAAAATCTTTTATATAGTATATATGGCAGGAATAGAGAGAGCATACACAGGAATATTAGAACAAAACTGAAACGTCAGCATTTGATATTAAATTAATATTGCCTGCATTCTTCTGGAATATTTCCTTCTTGTGCAAAGGTTCGCACCGGCCGTCCCAGGTGGGGGGGGGGGGGGGGAAAAATTTATTCCAATTGAATTGGATGCCAATCAATTGAAATAAATAGGAACGGGATCTAAATGGTCTTTGATGCCGAAAGACCTTAAAGAAAAAAGATTCTAGATCTGAAGATGACAGTAATTTCACCTTGCCTTACAAAACGATTCTACACTGAGGGGGCTTCTACCCCTCTTTGGATAGAAAAAACATTTAAATTTAGAGGGGTGGAGATATCAGTCAAATTGGAATGCTCCGGAATAAGACGTTTCGGCCTGGATTTATTTGGCCATCTTCAGTTATTGGAAATTATACACATAACGCAAAGTGCACATGTGATTGAACCAGAATTTGTCAATAATAAAATTTATTTGAATAATACAAAATTATATGGTTCTTGTGCTCAATATCAAAGATAAAATCATTCATCACATGCTCTTTCCATTATGTGCATAATGTCCAATAACTGAAGATGGCCAAATAAATATTCAGGCCGAAACGTCTTATTCTGGGTGTTTTATTGGACCTCGAGCATTCCAATTTGGCTGATATCTCCATCCCTCTATTTGAATCACATCACATCCGCAACTTCACAGTTATTCAAAAATAATTATTTAACGAGTATTACAAATTTTACGATTGATACAAAAGTTCTTTTTTAATGTACTCAAAATTATATTTTCTCAATATTAGAATAAAATCATTCATCACATTTCTTCATTATGTAATGTCCAATAACTGAAGATGCAAATAAATTCAGGTCGTCTGGGTGTTTTATTGGACCTCAACCATTCCAATTTAGCTATATCTCCAACCCTCTACACCCTCCTCTCCTTAAATAAGGCATTGCATCTCCACCTTTCCTAAAAAAAAAATTTAGTCCCCCTCCTTAAAAAAATTATAGAACCTTCATTGATGTTATAATATAAATAAATCCAAAAACAGCTGATATTATTTCAAACTCAATTTAACAATTAAAAAAACAAAAATCTGGTGTGCGGCGCCGCCCACTTTCTCTTCCTTGGGATGAAGTGTGTGTTTTTTTGGTTTGGTTTTTTTTCTTGGGGGAGGGGGGGGGGGGAGAGGAAAGTTTAAAGGGGGGGGGAAAGAAAGGAGGGGGGGGGGGGGGGGGCCTGCGGGGGGGGGAGAAAGAAAAAAAAAAAAAAAAAAAGATAAAATTTTGTAAAAAAACCTATTGACTTTTTGAATATATTTTCACCTTATAATTCGACCGATACATATTGGTTGAAAAATTATTATGCATTCATCCGTTTACTAAATACACACCCATATCATACATAATATTTTGCATCAACTCTCGATCTCTAATAGAACGATAATATTTGATCAAATTTTCCGTTTGATCCGAGAACGAAAAGCCCCTAGTTAAGCTTAATTAATTCCCATAAGGCCGTTGAAGGACGGAAGGCTTGATTCGATGCTCATATATTTTGATAAAAACAAACATCCAGGGAGAGAGAGAGAGAGAGAGAGAAAAGGGGACCCACCCTGTGTGACCTGCAACCCCCTTATGATCTCTCCCACCCATAGGCCTCTGGATCAGATTCTGTTTGCGGCGTGTTCTATTACCAATCCGCCCTTGAGGGCGTGTTGCTTGTGGGAAATTTCATTTTTTTCATCCTCCTGAGAGATGAATAGAAAAAGACAAATATTATTGTTATAGTTTTTAATATTTTAATCGTCGCGTAATGGGAGGGTGCTTGGCTTGCTCTACCCGACTCTGTCATCGGAGGGGAGTGATCTCGAAATTGAAACCGTGAGAACCAGAAATTCGACACTTGCTCTCTCTTGTTAGGATTATCATATAAAACTTCAAGCGTATCGTTTTTCTATTCTTTATCGTTTATTTATATACTAGTTTTATCAAAACAACACAATTAAATTCTCTTCAGGAAATTATTAATTTTAAATTTTCCTAAAGACCTCAATAAAAATACATATATTTTAGATAAAACATTAATCACTGAAGTAAGTTATATCATAGGTGGAAGGAGGGGGAAGGATAGAAGCGTGAGTCACCTCAATTAAAAAAATCTGGTGTGATTGGCGCACAGACCACAACTTTCTCTTGCCCTTCGGTAAGTTGAAAATTGGCTCTATGTAAGGAAGAGCCGGAAAATGAATTTGAAAAATCTGAAATCTTCCCTAGGAAGTACAAGAGTAAAGTATTTCAAGGGTAAAATGGGAATATAAATTTTAAAGAGCATGTAAAATAATTGATTTTGGAATTTTTATCAAAATCGTTGGAACATATTTTGAGAAAATCAAAAAAACTGAAAAAGTACATCAGTAAAGTACTTTTTGGCCGAATTTGTTCAAAAGCTTAAATAGGGATGGAGTCTAAATGGCCTTAGATGCCGAAAAATAGACCTTAAATAAATTAAAAAAAAAAAAAAAAAAAAAAAACTATAGCGAATAATATTGTGGTATAGGACTATTATAAATAATTATGTAAATTTAAAGGCTCGGCAGTATGTTCTAGATGAAATAATAAATAAAAATAATATAATAAATAAATCCACATACTTCCCCCACTATAAGAAAATAAAGACAGATCCGGGACCAGAGAAATACCTGATGGAGAAGAAAGTTCCAGACTGGAAGAAGAAAGTTTGGGCGCGAGCTAGATGTGGAAATATCTACAATAATCAAGAGGGAAGAGACAGGGAAATCTTGGAGAGTCTGGAGAAGAAATTAACATCGGGAGTATTGCAGGATTATATTGCTGACCAAAATGAAAGAAGAAAAATGAAGTACAGTACATTAGACCAAAATAGTCAAAGGCGAAAAACGGAATCAATAAAATTAATTAATTAATTAATTAATAATATAATAAATAATATTTTATAATAATCAGAACGATATTTTTTTCCTTTTTGTTTTTGAGGAAAAATTCCATTCCCTAAACAGCATTGTTTGATTTAGCGAATTTTTTATTTAGTAATTAGGGCTATTTCAAGTTAGATATATCTTGAAATAATATTTAAAGCTTACAGCCAATTTTATCGACATACTAGTATTATTAAAAATAATTAAGAAAAAAATATGATTTCTCAAGGGATTGTTCAAAAGTCGGGATTTTAACGAAACGCCCTTCTTAGATCGATATAAAAAGATATCATCACTAGAATTATAGTCCAAGATGACTACCGAAAAAATTTCAAAATTGTTAATTAATAATCAAAATCTTAATCTCAAATGAAAATCTTTCTAAAATTGAATTTAACTCCTTCTGGTGTTGTTTGTTGTTTACATAGTGACCCTTTTTATCGGAAGAAACATGCGGTTGATATATATAAACGAGAAACAAAGTTTGAATGGCCGAGTGGAAGGTGGCGTACCCGGGGTGGGAGGGCAAATCCCCTGGGGAGGGTTCTTGCCCCACCTGCCTTCCCCGTTATTCCCCCGAGACGAAATTACGTGAAGGATTCACGCGCATCTTGCGTGACTCAGCCCGAAAATCAATGGCGCTCCTGTCCTACTCTGCTTTACTACTCATCTATATTTATGGACAATTAGCCCCCCCCCCCCCCGCCCCACTCCTTCCTTTAGTTCATGATGGGTCATTTAGACTTACAATCTTTTAACATTATTTCATTAACATGCTAGCAAAATAATGTTTCCCTCACAATTCGAAGAGAAAAAAAAGAAAATCAATGTGGTTGAAATTCCTAAAAGAAAAAACTATATATTAATAAATAAATTATTATTACTAGGTATATGCATGGGAAAAAATATTACCTAATTTCCTATATGAAGAAATCATAATTATTATCAAAAAAATTCTAGATTTAAAGATTTTTTGGTTTTACTGATAAATATCTAAACATACGAGTAAAAAGCAAATTACTATCTATAGAAAGTTTATTAATAAATTATTTAAAAAATATTAAAAGGGTCATTTCACGTCTATTATCTTGGGAAATTATTATTTTTTTTTTTTATAATTCGAGTTAAAAAAAAATAAGAATAAATAAATACATATAATATCTATTTCACTTGACGACCATCTAGTTGTGTATTTGAGATATATTCTCACACAGAGAAAGCTTTAGTGTCCGCGTGCCATTTGGGCTGCCTAACTCCTGGGCTTTAATACTGTTGCACTATACTCTACTTTAATACTATTGCAATAGATGGTACAGTGAGCGCCATAATTAAGTCCCCTCCTGGGAGCTAGAGCCTTGAGTATACAAGGGCGGATACAAGGGGGGGGGGGGGGTTAAAGGGGGTAATTCCCCCCCCCCCCGAGATTTGAAAAAATACCTTTTTTTCGCAAAAAAATTTTTTTTAATGTAAAATTTTAAAAATTAATACTTAAAAATTTGATTTGTATTTATATTCTGCCAATCAAGTACAGAATGTGCCTTTAAATTACGAAATTATGAAAAAATAGTGTGCTGTGCGACGAGTCACACCAAATTACCCCCCCCCGAGAAACACCTCTGGATCCGCCCTTGTGAGTATATGGTATATAGTGAAATAATTTTAATGACCGAAAATCTAAAATGGCCAGCATGTTAACCACTACACCAAGGGCCGAGGGCTTTTTTTATTTTAATAGTCAGGGAAAAAATGATTCAATCTCACGATGACCATAGTGAAAATGTTACTAAAAAGACAAAAAGTTTTAAATATGCAACTTTATGCAGTATTCGCCAAATAAGCAAAAATATGCACTATAAAATTTGAACCATAGTGTCAAGGGAATCGGATGGAAAATTGGTTTTCCGGGACTTACAGTGAGGGACAATATTAAGTCCCACCTATGCGTTTTCTACTTGTGATTATTTCATTGTTTTTAAATAAATATTATATATTTTTTAATGGAAACTTTCATGGTCAAACCTAGAAAATTTCCAATAAAAATTTTAATTTTCTTTAATAAAAACATTGAAATAATCACAAGTAGAAAACGAATGAGTGGGACTTAATATTGTGTTTCACTGTACATGTTAGCAAATAGAATATGCAATTTCATAGGAATCCGGGCATTACTACTTTAGCCTAGTAATTTTAATTACATTTTTTTTAATTTTCATATATTATTGTCATCTTTAAGTAGTGACGTTAGAGTTTTTATCACCACTTGTTAAGAAAAAACAATATGTCTACAATATTAAAAGTTACAAATTTATGCCTCTGAAAAATTATCCGAAATGATATTTTAAAGAGGTCGGCAACTTAAAATATTTGGGTTATATAGCTTTTTACTTTGACTAACATGTGTTAGAAATTTACTAGTAATTTATATTCATTCCAAAACAGGGGTTAAGGATATTAAATTCTTTATCTAGTAACATATTTCTTAATTTTGAATTCTTTCATTGAATAAAAAATAAATAATTTATTTGTTTTTAATGTCTTCATCTTACTCGGGGTCAAAATGTTTTTTTTTTTCAGGGAATATTTGAAATAAAGACAATGATGAATAAGAGGGGAGCATGGCGTCGCTAGGTGTTACTATGGCAACCTCCAAGATGGCCGCCCTCCCTCGCGGCATCTCTCTCAACACATGCGCATAATATACGAATATATAGCAGAGACTAATAGTTGTCAAATATATCTACATAATAAAACAGTTTCTCTCTTTATATGCAAAAGAGCATAGGAACTATATAATGGCGTTCTCTAGGTTGATATGTAAAAGTTTTTACACTCAATGATAAATATTTATTAGTCATAAATAGGGCTGTTGCTAAATAGATGGGGTACCGATAACTAAAATGTGTCAGCTGATGAGTAACAAGTCAAAGTAGTTATGCATAATTGCTTAATGGCAGTAATATTCAACAATGTAAATAAGTTGAATCTTTTTGAAATTTTATCAGCATCAAAGTAGCTTAATTATTAAATTTAATTAGATTAATTTAATTTGTGCTATGGGCCAAAGTGCAAGTAGATACCGGACTTTGGCAAATTAAAATACAAGATTCTATGTTTCAATATATTGACAATATTCTTTATTAGAATAAACAGCTGATATATATTTCGACCCTTGGTATATCATCTTCAGAACTGATACAAATACAGAAGAGTCTTGCTAATCCGAACTTCGATATTCCAGCATACCGGCTAATCTGGCATATTGAAAAAGGATATTGCATCAAAAAAAGGGGGCAATTTAAGAAAACAAATTCTCAATATAAGATTTTTTTCAAGAGTTAAATATGTATGCATAATATAGTATTATGTATAAATTTTATATGTTTCGGGTAATCCGGCATAGGGCCTGTCCCGTTTAGGCCTGATTAGCAAAACTCTACTGTTCCTAGAAATGTATAAACAACCAAATAAATACGTGAAGGAAGTTTTTGTTGGATATTGTCTCTTAAGTCTCTTGTATTGATTTATCATTCTATATGTATTAACAATACATGTATATTGAAACATATCATCTCGTGATTTTACAATAGTTTTAATTTATCTAAAGATAGTAGCTAGGTCCACCTAATCCGTATTAGGTGGTAAGTAGTAGAAAAATAACAAGACATTTGAAGTCGAATTTTCCTTTTTAGTTTAGATTCTCGCCCTCACTGGATTTTATTATTGCCAGCAGGCTCTGAAGATGGCCTAGACCGAAACGTCAGCCGGGGGGGGGGGGGGCGAGAATCTAAAAATTCTGGTAATTTGACTATTTAATCAGAGGCAAAAATATGGACGACATCCACCCCCAAAACTATTTTCTGCACTAATGATGGGTGGCGTTTTGCAACCTGAAATATTTGCAAATAAATGTGATGTGAGTGTATGGTGGATAAACAAGCTCTGGTCTTTTGACCTCTTTAACAATTTCATCATCCAGCCCAAACAACTAAAGATAAATAAAATACTGCAAACGTCTTTTTATTTTTCTGACTCCATCACCATTAAGCCTAAAGCCTCAGTTCTTCATAAATTTAATTATATTAGTAGATAACAATTTAAAAAAATGCGGACAGATGAAAAGAAGAGACCGAAAAAGACCTTAAATAAATGTAAAAAAAAAAAGAAGTGATAATTGGAAGTAGTGAGAGAAGATAGTTAATAAAAGGCCAAATATTTTCGTTATTTTTGATAAAGTTTTATAAATTTTGTTTTTATAAAATCCTACAATTGAAACCTAGTCTAAAGAAGTAAAATAATATTTTTAACAAAAGTAAACTTATGTGTGTAACTAGAACTAATAATTACACTTGATTTTTTGTATTATTTAGAGAATAACTATTGTATTAGTTAAATAATCAAGTTAATATGTGATAAACAAAATAGTTATATTGCGAATATTACCAAGTAAATATGTTATTGTTAATCAGATTAATAATTCAAATTATTTATCTTTGTAGATTATAAATTTGAAAATGGAATCCCGCCAAAGAGCCAGGAGAAAATCTTTTTTTATTTTAGATACGTTCGTATGCCATAATTATTTGTACAATTTTTTTCCCATAAATAGTAAATATTTTTTTTTGTTTTTTTAAATGTAAGAATTTAATCTATAAATTAAACAATCTATAAATTAAGACAACTCCAAGATAAACTAACTCTCTTCAAAGAACACATACAATCACATTCCTGCTTATAGTGTGTAGTTCAAATTTTAAAGAAAAAATTCGTAGTGGAGAAGAGCGCCACTAAATACTGTAATGTCATCCCCTTGAAAACACTATCGATACTTAAATAAATTAACAAAATATTTTCCAAGTAGCCTGAAATGTATCTTTGGAATATTTGGAATTGTAAACAGATAAATTGCAATTTAACATAAACCTTATAAATTATATTAAATGTTCTCTCTACATTAAGCGAGTTTGCAACAATGCGGGTTTATGACGAAGATCTTGTAAGATATTACAAAAACGGCCCAGCGAGAAACTTAGAGAGAAGTTTAGCAGAGGGTTGTTTTTGCAAGGCAAAAAAGGAAAGCTATTGTCTCGAGCCCTTTGAATTTATATCACCAAGTGCAACTAAAATCAACAAGAATCAAAGGATCTAATTGATTTTTTTGCTACATTTTAAACTAAAGGAACAAAATGACTTATAATAGAGTGCTATTCATTATTTTAAAAATAAAATAAATAAAATGATTTTTTAAATCACGAAAACAAGTAATTTTTATAAGAAAAGAGAAAGCAGACAGACCTCTCAGGATTCGGGGCACGAGTTCGGATCCCGGCCAGTCCAATGAATACTTATTTAAATCATTTGGATACAAAATAATATAAATAAATGTGCCTGGAGCCCTATATAACATACCATATATCGTATTTAAATAAGGAGAACTATACCAAACGTCGCGGGTTCGAATCCCAGAGATCCGATGATTTTATTTAAGCCATTTGGATACCAGATGGCTTAAATAGAAATGCCTGAACCCCTAATAGATATATTCATTACAACGGTTATCGTAAAAGTCTTATTTGGCCTGAGTTGCCGAAAAGACTGTGTGAATGTGTGTGTGAGTGTGAGTGTGAAAAAAAAATAAAAAATAAGTGGAATTGTTTAAAGTCTAAATGGACTAAGAAGCTGAAAAGACTAAGATATAAAAAAATAAAGAAAATAGACAATGAAGAAATATATATTAAAGTCCTGGCTGGACAATAGACTAAGGCTAAACCTACAACAATTGAGCAAAAGGCTCTTGGACAAAACGTTTTGTCCTAGAGCAAAACGTTTTGCTCAATGCCAACGCACACCGATGAAAATAGAAATATAACTATGTTATTTGGGTTGCCTATTTTATAGAAGTTCGATGTTGATGATATTAATAATTTTGACCTGACAAAGTCTCACAATGCAGCTATGGGGGCCGGTAGGGCAAGCATGCACGAAAAAGTTGGATAAAAGCACATGAAAAATTGCTCGTTATTGGCTCGAATAACTCGTCTGTTTTAAGAGTTATAATTATTTAAAATAAGTTGTATGTGGATATGTGTTACAATGTTTTGTATATACGGTTAGAAAGAATGATACTTCAGGCTAAAGATTTTACCATTTATTTTTTTCCTATTATTTCATTTTATTGCGTGGGAGCGCGCGGCGGGAAATTCTTATTTGAAGGTTTAAACCCCTGTAGATTCCGAATGGCTAATCAGATCAGACTAAATTTGATCTCAATTTGTGCAGAAAGAAAAACTCTAATTAACTATATAAAAAAATCGAGACTAATATTTTTTTTTTCAAAAAATCTCATTTTTTAAGCAAAAAATCTGCCATTTTTTTTTCCACTTCCTATCTCTCTCTCTTCACTTCATCATAATTAATTTATATAGACTACTGACAAAAATATAAAATTTTGCCCTATTTTCATTCATTTCATCCTATTTCGCATCAATAAAACAAAGAAATATTTTTTCAAAGACATTTGATTCTTTTGAAATTTCGTCAATTTTTTATTACCATTTACTTTGTTTTTCGTAATTCATCTAAAAGAGAAGTGACCCCATTTATGCTATCCTCTCTGCTTAAAGGGAATAAATGAACCCTTTTTATTTCACCGAAATGTCATTGAGAGAGACTCTAGTGAATTGGGGTTTAGGGACATTTACTGGGTAATTGTTGGATGGATTGTCTTCAGTGAACTTTAAAATATTATAATGGAATCATAAAAGAAATAGCAGTAAAAAGCATTAAAAGAATAGCAAATGGGATTTTTTCCAGGAAAAAGATTATTTTAGTAATGGAGGAATTATATTAAATATAGATAATCCTAGGTATAGGTTTATAATTCTATTCTAAATGCAAGTCTAGTTGACAACTAGATTAGTTTTTTAAAATTCGCATTACTTTGAAGTCTTTTTTTTTATTGAAGGTTTTTTAAAAAAAAATAATATTTTTTATAAAAGCTCAGTTTTTTAAGCTAATTATATTTATTTAATTTTAAGAGAATTATTTAAGGTTATTTAACGTTAAATATTTTTGTATTAAAGTGTTTTTTTTTATTATGTTAGGTACTAACCAAAGTAAAATAAAAGAAATTTCAATTTTAATGTCTACTAAGTGAGTAATTTATGCGAATTGCAGCTATAAATTATATTTAATTAATTAGCTGAAAATTTCTTCTTTAAGCTCTAATTTAAATTGCATATATTGCCATATAACAGCACATATATAGAATAAGCACATTTTAAATTGGCAATCAAATGAAAATTAAAGATAAAGCATATCTGAGTCAGCCCCACAAATATTTGAGATTTTGCAGCTGGATATATAAATTTAAAAAAATAAAGCATTAGGCTATAATAACTTTTTTATTGCTAATTAATTTAATTGCTCCCTATTTATGACAAAGCTATGAAAATTTCGATGGGACATCAAGTCATAACAAAAATTTAAATTAGTAATGCTTCTTCCTTTTGGGAAAGGAAACGAAAACCCACTCGATGAAAATACTCAAATTTTTTTGAAATGAGAGGTTTAAAGATGGGAAGTTCTTTAGAAGGTAAAAAAATCTGTTGTGACTGATCGCACTGCACACAAATTTCTACTTTGGTAAGAGGAAGTTGTGTTCTGTGCTTGTCACACCAGAATTTTTTGCTTCCAGATATATTTAGTTTCCACTGATAATTAGTATTCAAGATGTAAGATTTATAAACATGGGAAAATATACCATGGCAACCATTTCTCCTATCTTTCCTATGAAGTACAAGAGTAAAGTGTACTTCAAAAGATTTCAAGAGCAAAATGAGAATATACATTTTAAAAAGCATCTAAAAAATAATTAAATTATGAATTTTAAACAAAATTGTTCGAGCGAATTGAGAGAAAATCGAAAAAAAAAAACTGAAAAAGTACTTCAGTAAAGCACTGGTACTTTTTGGGCGATTTTGTTTAAAAGCTTCGTGTCACGTCCCAGGGGGAGGGGAGGTATCTAACTTAAATATGAAATTTCAACTTCCTAGCTCTTTTCGTTCTTGAGATAAGACAGACAGACCATGTTGCGAAAATCACTTTTTTGGATTCAGGGGACCTCAAAACGTGTATATCCATCAAAATCTCAACATCGAATTTAAGACATGAATCGAATACTTTCTCTCTATATATATTAACATATATAGAGGTAAGAGAAAGTAAAAAAAAGTAATAGTTCGGTATGACAACAAAACAACAAATTTAAAAATAAGTTTGAAAGTCTAATAGAATTGACTGGAAGAGCAATTGTTTTCACACAAATACACAAGCTGCAAACTTGTTAAACGAGGCCATTGCTATAAATTGCTATTAAGCCAGGCAGGGCGCTAATCCTGCGACTCTCGCCCTTAACGACTTGCGATCCTATACTAAGAAGATAGAATAGACTCCCTAAAGAAACAAACAACTAAGCACAAATACACTGTTCAACAAAGCTTTAGTAATATATCTCAACAAGGGAGTAGATTCGAATAGGCCTCTAGTAAATAAATCTTGTTCATAATTTAATTTTTTCTTCTTCAATTTCCCCTAAAAAATAAAATGTTTTTATGGTCTAAAAAAAAAAAGGAAATAAAATATTAATTAATTATAATTAATAAGTAGTAAGGAATAACGAAAAGAGCGATTGCATCGACGTTTATTAGTTACTTCAAGCCGACGTTTCGGTTAGGTAATCGACCATCCTTAGGGCCTAAGCGTGTCAAAAAAAAATTCCTCAAAAAGTCAAATGGCGTGTCAGTCAATTTTTCTAGAAATTTTCAAAAATTTTATAATAAAATCCAACTTTTGAAAGAATTTTAATATGCAAAAGATGTATATTGAATATTGAATTGTCGAGAATTTCAAGAAAATAAAGTATTATTCAATAACAAAAGTTTTCGGTATCGGACGCCATTTAGACCCCGTCTCTATTTAATTCATTTGAATGGTGGGAATAAAATTTTTAGATTAATTGACTAAAACTTTCACTAACAAGTTTGAAATGAAAGACTTTTGAAGTTAATCGTGATTTATTATTGAATAATTAATAAAACAAAAACAGTTAATAATACGGGCACTATTTCTGTAGCTTTGAATATATGATGTATTTAGTAAGTAAGATTTTATTGTAGTTACATTTTTAGTATTATTACTTACTAAATAATAAACCACAATGAATGCCTAATTGACTTTTATTTCTATAATATTTAGTGTGCGTTTTCTTTTTTTAGGTAAGGAAAAGGGTTGATGAAAGACTGAAAAAGGGAGTATTAATAGAAATCAGGTGTCGGCGCTTCAAGCCTTGACCGATAGTTTCCTTAAACATCAAGTTGAATTTGATTTTCTTCCTTTGACTGATTCATAAATACTCTTATTTTAGAAATAGAATTCTTAATACAGTATTTAAAATTAATAATTTTTGTTTTCAAGTACAGTATTCTGCCTTCGGGCCTTGGTGTATGGGGTTAGCGTGTGGCCTCTGTACCAAGAGTCACGGGTTCCCATTTGAATTGAATATCAATTATTGAAATAAATAGAGACAGAGACTAAATGGCCTCCGATGCCGAAAATGACCTTAAATAAATTTAAAAAAAAGTACAGTATTTAAAGAAAATAAAAAGAAATTGTCTCTTGTGAGGGATCAAGGGTTTGCATCCCGTCTAATTTCATTTGAATTAGATACCAATCATTGAAATAAATAGAGACGGAGACTAAATGGCCTCCAATGCCGAAAAAGATCTTAAAATAAAATTAAAAATTAAAATTTTTCTAAATCCTTATAATTTCTCAACATACGAAACATCAATTTTAGATTTTAGGAAACGAGATAAAATTTTTTGTCTTTGGGTTGGAAACAATTCTTATGAAAGTCCTGCTTAGAGGCACAAGTCCTGATTTTTGAAATTAATTTTGACTTTAGGACTTAACGAATCAAACTATTTTATCCGATGAAATCTCAATTTTAAAAATTAAAACTCCTCGGTGTATTGAAGGGAGATATAAATAATTTAAGATGAAAACGATTGGAAAGGAAACAAACGTTTCTAGATCTCAACGTCATCCATTATCAAAAAGTACACAAATAGTACTTTCTTGCCTCCAACAATAAGTATTTATAAACATCATTGTTGCGATATGCACCCATAGAATGATCAATGAGACCGTTTAGAATGACGGAGACCAACTATTACGGTATATAAAAAATCAACTCTTCAATTTTCATTTGATTTTGAATTTAAATTTTTAATGATTCAAAATTTTATAATAAAATTAAATTTTTATATAGTTTGAAATATGTTTGGTTAATTTCTTGCTAGGAAGATAATTATTTTTCGTACGTAGTCTATATAAAAAAATTCTAATGTGAATATTTACATACTAAGGTAAATATTAAAGTTTAGATGGAGTTTTCATCTTTCATAAGATTATTGAATCAGCAAATTCAAAGTGTGGAATCTTTGAAAGTCACTTAATTAAATTCTTTATAAACTAAACTCGGATTTTTTTTTATTCGGCAATAATTCTATTTCAATTTTTTAATTATTTTTTAACATTGTTTTCGACTCCGTTTTTATTTATTCAAATTAATTGATTGCCAATATACGAATGAATTTGCGGGAAGCGAACAACTAAATCTTAGAACTTGAAGCGATACCTCTAACCCTTATCTTAAGGAGGAGGTCATTCTTTATTTTAAATATGATTTAAAGGAAAACTCTCAATTCTTCTTTTAAGAATAGCTGATATTCATTCAATAAAGATGGAAAAGTCGACTCAGAATCGATCTTTTACTGAAAATAATCGACTTTTTAGAATCGAGTTGAAACTCTTTCAAGTCGATTAGAATCGATTCTCACTGGACGACTTCGACTTTTTCTTACAATACTTAGAATCCGATGATAATATAGTTTGTAAAGTTTTCATTGATTGACTTTCATCTTTCTTTTAAAACCTACACATAACACATCAATTAACACGCTTTCTAAGATCAGTTAGTGAAGATATGTGGCATTCTTAATTCCTCTATTTTAATATTTTATTTTGATATGGAAAAAGAATAAGTACAGGTGCAGCAAATGAAGAGAGCCTTTGGATGCCAAATGCCGAAAAGGAGACGTTTCGGACAAAATTTATTCGTCCATCTTCAGTCCTCGCTACAAAAATATACAAATTTAAATAAAACAACACTGTTGCGAAATTCAATTACAATGGATCTTACTTGGCTTATAAATTAATTAGGCCAAAGTTGTCATTGTTTTTTTGGCACGTATTTGTTCTTTCAATGGTGGACTGCCAGTCGCTCTTAAAATCAAAACTGTCGTGCGTAAAAATGCCTTTTTTCGACCTCCGAAACATTGACTCATTTTTCTCCTTTGTAACATGTTAAAATTGAAAAACTAAAATGTAATTTTATTTTGTATCTTTATTAATAATGCCATCAACGAAATCTCAACCCCATGAGACAACCAAAACGAATTTTTTATTTTTTTAATTCGCTAAAAATATTTTATAATATTGTCGGAATAAGTCAATGATGATATTAAACTTAGAGTAATCCTATAAGAGTTGTATATATTAATAAAAAAATAGAAAAAAATGAAATCTAATCGAAATAAAAATAAAACTATTTTTTAATGTGAATTTAGTAGAAAAAGATAATACAAACGATTTGAATTTATATTAGTAATAAAAAGAAATAATTTCATTATCTTATAGACACTCACGAAACATTGACACTCGCCTGTTTTTATAAAAAAATATACATGCGCACAAATACGTGCCAAAAAAACAATGACAACTTTGTGCCTAATTAATTTATAAGCCAAGTAAGATCCATTGTAATTGAATTTCGCAACAGTGTTGTTTTTATTTAGAATCGAGTTGAAACTCTTTCAAGTCGATTAGAATCGATTCTCACTGGACGACTTCGACTTTTTCTTACAATACTTAGAATCCGATGATAATATAGTTTGTAAAGTTTTCATTGATTGACTTTCATCTTTCTTTTAAAACCTACACATAACACATCAATTAACACGCTTTCTAAGATCGGTTAGTGAAGATATGTGGCATTCTTAATTCCTCTATTTTAATATTTTATTTTGATACTCAACTTTCATATTTTATTTTAATGTACGGTGCCAAATCACGTGCAATTATATTTAATAAGTATGTACTGAGTATCTTCTAAGCACGAGTTATAGAGTTTTTAAAAAGTCGACTCGAAAGTCGAAAAGTCGACTTTCAGAAATGATTAATCGATTCCGAAAATCGAAAAATATCAAGTCGATTCCAAAATCGAAAATCAACTTTTCGAGCGCCTTTTCCATCCTTAAAAAAAACCACGGAATTTTTTACCATGTTTTTTATTTCCCAAGAAAGTTTTTAATAAAATTAAAAAGATTAATAGTCAAGGGGTTAATTATCAAATATTGTAGTCAATTTTCAATTCAATTTTTTTTTTTTTATATTATAAGATAAAGTGCAAAAATTCTCCTGAGAGATTCAAACTTTATATCCCTTTTTACTCTCTCTATACCTATGATATTATAATAAATTTTTTTTTATGATATATTATAATTTTATGATATAAAAAAACACCTTATAAAGCAATTAATGGTTTTATTATTTAATGTTTTTATATCTAATGTAGATTATTAAAGATTTGTCAAGAAGGTACACACTATAGAGTTGTAAAATATTAAATGACCCTCATTTATAATTATCACCGGTTATCTTTCACTTTTATTGCTTTCATTAAGCACCAAAAAACAAGTTATGGTTGCAAGTGCGGAAAGGGGGTATAGGGAAGGGAAGGGTGGAGAGGTAGGGGGGTGAATGACAAATTGTAATTATTCCACTTGTATTTAAAGAGAGAGCAACAGAATTGGGACTTGAATTAAAATAGTAATAATTCATTAGCCGATCATATCAACGAGTTGTCTAATTTCACCATTAGACTTTTCAAATACTCGATATAAATGAAGGGACATTAGTATTCTGAAATATATTAAAGTATTTTTTTAATTTGAAAACTATTGTATTATTACATAAAATTTTGATATTTAATCAAGTCTTATAATTTTAAGATAAACAAGTCTTTTTAGTTTTAATTTTACGTACCTATTTAGTAAATGTTTGATGCTTATTGGATTTTTTATAAATAATATAATTAAATCCATTTCTGTTCATATTAGCGTCATTGCTGATTATCAGATCATTGGATATAGCGTGGATTGCAGCAGCGCCTTCGACATAGGCAACCATGAATACATTTTTTTTAGAAATTCCTTTTAAGTTTTGTTAAAATGAAATATCTCTCTTACAATAACCAATGGTATATCATTGTTAGAGAAGATAAATTTTTTTATGGAATTATCTAAACTTTTATATGATAAACGAAATACATTTTGTTTCTCATTTTCACTGATAAAAAAAAATTTCCCATTTTTATTTTGCTTATCATTTTGAAAATTTGTTATTGTCACTTATTTATTTATGACTAAAGACCGGATAAATAAGCACCTCTTACCGAATGATAAAAAAAAAAAAAACGAAATTAATAACTTTTAAAACATTGAAAAAAGGGAATAAGAGCCTTGGGTCTTTAGAAATTAGTAAGTAGGTAAGAAGAAATCCATGAAATTGCTTTATTTAATTTTATACAATCGAATATATGCTTCTTTAAATAAAAACTACTGTTAATAATTTTTTTCTATTTTCTAAAAAATGCATACTTTTAAGAAGATCATTCTTTCAGAGTTATTAGCTATATGCAAAATTATTAATATATTGTATAAATATTTGGCTCAAGCTGTAAATGGAAGCCGTGATGCACCTGTTTTGTGTGACAGAATAAATAAAAAAAATAAATAAATATATATGAGATGATAAAATATCGCAGCAATGGCTTGGAGCCGACGGACGAAAATTAATTATTTATCAAAGAAAAGCTAGATCAACATTTATAAAAAAACTTTTCAACTAATGGCTTTATTTTTTTGTAAATATATCTATAAGCCTGTCAGGCCTAAAGAAATATTCAAAATAATTCTTTAAATATCTGAAAACAAAAAATGTCAAAAATCAGTCTCTCTTCTTTCTTAATTTAAATTGACAGATAAATATGTATTGTATTCAAGTAAAATAGTTTAAGAAAATTATCTTTACATCTTGTTTAAGAACATATTCAACAAGTAAATAAGAAGAGATGGTAAATAATAGGGTGTTGGAGTTTTCTACCTTGCAGTGTCTTATTCCTGGAGAGGAGGGCGAGTAGAACATCAGGGTTAGGAGGCGGTGCGGCGGCGGCCGCGGCTGCGGCTGCAGCTGCAGCAGCAGCAGCCGCTGCGGCCGCCGCCTCGGAGTCAAGAGGCGCCGTTGTTGATGTGGCAACTACAACAGCCGGTGATTGTGATGACACCGATACGACCGGTGGCGGAGGTGGTGGTGGTGGTACTACAGCTAAAGGTGGCGGCGGTCGGCCCAAATGACCGACCGCAGCCGACATAGTCAAATCAAGTCCGTACAGTGGCGGTAAATGATGATGATGATGGTGGGAATGATGGAACGGTGCAGGGCTCGCGTAGCCGCCGCGTGCTTGCGAGGCCGCCAGGGTGAGAAAAAATTATATATACTTCAATCAACAATGTGGCATGTCAGTCAGCCAGGAGACGTGTGGGGCGCACACACACACAGACACCACAGATGGCAATCGAGGCGGCACGGAGACTGGTGCGAGATCTCGTGAATCACCGCTGCCACCAATACTACTACTACCACTACCACCACCAGCCGCCATTATTGACTATCAGTCTTGATTAGTAGCGAGATTGTGTCACGTGAGGGCGTCAGTGCGCCGACGCAGGGGGTGGCGCCGACGCCGGCCGCCATGTTGCTTCAACCAACCCCCCACTCAAACACTCAAAGCTAGGCTAGAGTACAAAACAGCTCACAACAGGAAGAGAGAGAGAATTGCTCAAGAAATGTTCATAACACCTCTCTTGGTTGTTATTAATTGATAAAAACAATGAATATATTAAAGGTGATCTTCCCTTATATATTATTAATGTGAAATAGAAGATAAAAGATGTTTTTATTTCTAGGACGATTCATATTAATACAATATAAAAGGATCTAAAGAATAAAAATCAATATTTTTTTATTAAATCAAATTGATCTGACCCAGGTTTCCATCCATCTTCAAAAATCTGTAAAATATGACATAAAGGTCGTATATTTTGAGGAACAGTATTACTAATATACCGGTATATTGAACTAATGTGTTGTGAGTTCGTACAAGTTTTTTTTTTTTTTTTTTTTTTTTTTTTTTATTTGTCTCTTGGCCTAGTTTGGGCCATGAGTATAAAACGATACAAAAATTTGTAAATCTTATAAAAAATACAATAACATAAATATACAACATTTTTACAAAAAATTATATAGGTAAAATGTTACAAAGATTGATGTGTAGTAGGAATACAAATAGATAAAAAAAATAGAGTGTAAAAAGAAATACAAATAAATAAGAATGATAGAAAAACAGTGTAGATAAAAAAAAGTTAAACAATAACTAGGCACTGTTAAAAGCATAGAAAAACAATACCAAAGCACTACCCATACAATCACAAAGCAATATTAAGGCAATAAAAAGTACAATAATAAAGCAAATATTAAAAGAATAGAAAAACAATCGTACAAGTTAGATAGAAGTAAACAATGAATATGGAATGAATAAAATTATAAAGATTAGCTTGAATTTCGTATATCCAGAATATAAATACAAAGTTGTCCTGTACTATAAACGAAATTCAAACTATTTTTCATTCTAGCTTATAAGTAACCACACAAAACACATAATCAATATACTAAGTACTAATAATATGTTTCTAAAATGTTCCCATATACTTTTTTGTTATATTTTACTGAAATCTGAAGGTGGCATCTACACCTGGGTCAGATAAATTTGATTTAATAAAAATTACACAGGGGAACAAAAAAGACCTTTTTTTTGTTGACCGAGTATTTGGTTTGCGCTGATTTCAAAAATGCCCTCTGTTTCGCCTCATCACGTCAAATTTTAGAACTATAGAGAAAATAAAATTTTAATATTATTATTATTATAGGCTATTAATTAACAGTAACTTCAAGCTAATATCTAAATCGATAAAGCTAAAATAACGAATGAAAAATTCCCCTTTTGTATCCTCATCTCAAAATTTTCTTTTTAATTAAAATAATAATAAAATGTTACCGAGGGGCACCACAAGGTAGAGTAATTTTGAAATCTATTGGAATATGAGTGGTTCAAAGCAAAAGTGGACCAAGTTCAAAAGTAAACAATTTTCTTAATTTTCCCTTTTTGTAGTTTGGTGTAATAATGAACCATGTCCGAATTTAAATACTAATCCTACAGAGTGCAGCAGTTTCTTTATGCAAAAAAAAAAAATCTGAAAAAACTAAAAATTCAAAATTCTGAATATAAAATTTAAAATGTATACTTAGATAAAGTATAAATGAAGTTCTTAATACACTAGCGGTCCCAGGGGGGCCCAGAGGGGCCCGGGCCCCCCCCCCCTTTGGACAGACAAAAATTCAAAAGTTTTATTTAATATTTTAAAACTAAACAAAAAAAATTATAAATTTTTCACGTCTCAGGGTATCTAAAAACGCAAATTTCAATGCCTCATTTTCAAAAATTTTTCCATACCCCCTCAAAATTTTTAAAAATTTTAAATTCGTCAAAAATCGATTTTTTTTTCTCGTTATGGTAAAATTTTAGACGAGAAAAAATACGTTTCTCAAATTTTCAACCCTTTTTGAGCTCATCTTTGGAGAGGTCTCTTAAAACATGAGAAACTAAAATATTATCATATAGTAGGGGATCCGAAGAGAGGTCGATTTGCACCCAGCTGTTTATTGGATGAAACGTATTTTACATGAAATTTAATATGTTAAATAATATACCTTGAATAGGTTGCCTGAAAAATTCCTGTGCAAACTATAATTAATTACAAATTTAAAAACTAATTTTTTTTTTCAAAATTGCACAATAAAGATAATTTTATCATGAATCCAATGATGTACGGTTGCCTGCGGAAAACCTGGGTGCTGAATCCCGGTTGCTGCGGTTACTTTACAGATGCACTTTTTCGGTTTTTTTTAGATTTTCTCAAAATTTCCTCTTACGATTTTGATTAAAATTCAAAAAACAATTATTTTTTAGACTCTCTTTAAAATGTATATTCTCATTTTCGGGTTGAAATCTTTTGAAGACCATTTTACTCTTGTACTTCATAGGAAAGATAGGAGAAATGGTTGCCATGGTACATAAGTTTCCATTACCTAAGAAGAATCGAAAATTATGTCCTGTGCTTCTCCCACCAGATTTGTTTGTGTCGACATATTTTTAATTTCTGACAGTACGGTACATTCGAATTCAAGATGTAAAATTTATAAGTATAGGAAAATATTTATATTTTGTTACCATGCCAACCATTTATTCTCTTTCCTATGAAGTACAAGAGTAAAATGGTCTTCAAAAGATTTCAACCCGAAAATGAGAATATACATTTTAAAGAGAGTCTAAAAAATAATTGTTTTTTGAATTTTAATCAAAATCGTAAGAGGAAATTTTGAGAAAATCTAAAAAAAAACCGAAAAAGTGCATCTGTAAAGTAACCGCAGCAACCGGGATTCAGCACAGGTTTTCCGCAGGCAACCGTACATCATTGGATTCATGATAAAATTATCTTTATTGTGCAATTTTGAAAAAAAAAAAATTAGTTTTTAAATATTCAATTCACGATATATTATTTAACATATTAGATTTCATGTAAAATACGTGCAAATCGACCTCTCTTCGGATTTAGACTAACACGAGGTCGAAAAAAAAATTAGTCGGATTTTTGCGCCACCCTATTCTTTACCTTCCCTACATCATAAATTTTGGGCCATTGGCTACCAAACCAGGTGAAATAAATATATAAAATAGGTCTAAATGG
Source organism: Euborellia annulipes (assembly GCA_023213315.1). Classification (NCBI taxonomy): domain Eukaryota; kingdom Metazoa; phylum Arthropoda; class Insecta; order Dermaptera; family Anisolabididae; genus Euborellia; species Euborellia annulipes. The sequence continues at coordinate 71,184 of JAKCPI010031547.1, forward strand.
CCTTCGCTGCCAAAAAAGAGCTTAAATGAATAAAAAAAAAAAAAAAATAAAAATTTGGGCCCCCCCCCTTGACAAAATCCTGGGACCGCCACTGATTACTAATATACCGGTATATTGAACTAGTGTGTTGTGAGTTCGTACAAGTTAGATAGAAGTAAACAATGAATATGGAATGAATAAAATTATAAAGATTAGCTTGAATTTCGTATATCCAGAATATAAATACAAAGTTGTCCTGTACTATAAACGAAATTCAAACTATTTTTCATTCTAGCTTATAAGTAACCACACAAAACACATAATCAATATACTAAGTACTAATAATATGTTTCTAAAATGTTCCCATATACTTTTTTGTTATATTTTACTGAAATCTGAAGGTGGCATCTACACCTGGGTCAGATAAATTTGATTTAATAAAAATTACACAGGGGAACAAAAAAGACCTTTTTTTTTTGTTGACCGAGTATTTGGTTTGCGCTGATTTCAAAAATGCCATCTGTTTCGCCCCATCACGTCAAATTTTAGAACTATAGAGAAAATAAAATTTTAATATTATTATTATTATAGGCTATTAATTAACAGTAACTTCAAGCCAATATCTAAATCGATAAAGCTAAAATAACGAATGAAAAATTCCCCTTTTGTATCCTCATCTCAAAATTTTCTTTTTAATTAAAATAATAATAAAATGTTACCGAGGGGCACCACAAGGTAGAGTAATTTTGAAATCTATTGGAATATGAGTGGTTCAAAGCAAAAGTGGACCAAGTCCAAAAGTAAACAATTTTCTTAATTTTCCCTTTTTGTACTTTGGTGTAATAATGAACCATGTCCGAATTTAAATACTAATCCTACAGAGTGCAGCAGTTTCTTTATGCAAAAAAAAAAAAATCTGAAAAAACTAAAAATTCAAAATTCTGAATATAAAATTTAAAATCTATACTTAGATAAAAGTATAAATGAAGTTCTTAATGATTGCTGAGATGTAAAATAAATAAATGTTGTATATTTTACGAGGAATTAACCTTGATTCATTTTTTCTCAAAAGAGTAAAAAGTGGACTTCAGGGGCGTATATAGAAATTTTTTCGGGGGGGGGGGGCTGTTCTCAAAAATGTTGTTTTCCGCGGAACCAAAATTTTTTCTTTTAGAGAAGCAAAATTTTTCCGGGCCGAGCAAACATTTCGGGGGGGAGGGGCGGAGACCCATTATTGTCTCTATATCCCTATAGGGCTATATGCATTTAGAAAATTTCGGGGGGGGGCCCCTCGCCCCCCCCCCCCTTATATACGCCCCTGGTGGACTTGGTTCACTTTTGTTCTAAAGCCCTCACATGTACCGGGTAGTTAATATTGACTTCATATGAAAGTCGGTCCCTCATATGGCCTGAGCAACCAACGGGAAAGAAAAGCAAAGCATTCTTTGTTATAAAATTTACAAACTAATATAAGACCTGAGATTCTTAAGGTAAATGAGAAATAGAAGTGAATTTTCACTAATCTGAATTCGCCACAGATTCAAAAAAAATATTTGAATATTTTTAAATCAAAGATAAAGACAAATACACAGAACAACTTTTTTGACTCAGGGGACTTCAAAATCGTGACAACAAAGCGACACTGAAAAAATTTTAGGAAATTTGTGAGATCTCAATTTTCAATGAGTAGAGTATTTATTGACTTTTTGATATATTAACTGTGTATAAATGTGTTAAGTCTAGTCGACTCGACTCGAGTCGGGCCTTTTTCTTGTTCCCTTGTGAGCGAGAAAACTCAAATTCAGTTTCTGCAGACGGGACCTAAACCTCTCTTACTAGCTCAACCGGGGTGAAAGGAATGCAGCGTTTCGTAACAATTTGAAAAACATGAAATTGAATTTGCTCTACATGTGTAATAAAGTTTCATTTCAAAAAAATACAAATGAAATTTAATATCAAAATAAAGAATAAATGAATTTTTCCTTCCCCACCCTCAAAACAAGTATCATGAATGCGCTGTTATACATGAGGATGAAGTATAACTAATTAGATCCTCTGTAATAGGAAGAAAAATTAAATTTAAACAATTCAAATTTAATTTTGGAATAACAATAAAAAGTTTAAATAAAATACATAAAAAAAGAAGATCAACGAGTTTTATTATAGATTTTTTCGATTTTTGCCTTTTAAAAGACTTGTACATAATTAATCTCTACTATCATAAATAATAGAGTATAAAAACTAATTGATTATAATATTAATAAAGCACTAAATCAATGTTTTATTATAAATATTGACTATCCGATGAATCGCACTTTTATTCTGCGTTACCTACATAGACCTATAATTATTTGATCTAACCCTTTGTGCTATCAACTAATATAAATAGAAAGAGAATGATAATTAAAATAGAATATTCCAATTTATATTACAAAAATAATTTATTTATAATGAAATGTTATTCTTCTGTTTGAAATAAAAAATTTTAACGTTAGTACTAAAAAAATCTGGTGTGACTGGGCACAGCACACAACTTTCTCTTACCTTCGGTAATCGAAAGTTGTGACTGTGCTTGTCACACCAGATTTTTGTGTTGAGATATATTTAGTTACCGACAGTAGGGTACATTTGAATTCAAGATGTAAAATTTATAAGTTTGGGAAAATATTTATATTTTGTTACCATGGCAACCATATTCCTATCTTTCCTATGAAGAACAAGAGTAAAGTGGTCTTCAGAATATTTCAATGGCAAAATGAGAATATACATTTTAAAGAGCATCTAAAAAATAATTGATTTTTGAATTTAAAAAAAATCGTTGGAGCGAATTTTGAGAAAATCGAAAAAAACTGAAAAAGTGCATTAGTAAAGTACTAGTACTCTTTGGTCGATTTTGTTCAAAAGCTTCGTGTCACGTCCCATGGGGGTGCCTGACTTAAATATAAAATTTCAACCTCCTAGGCCTTTTCGTTCTTGAGATATCTTGTTCACAGACACACACACAGACAGACAGCAACACACAGACAGACCATGTCGCGAAAACCACTTTTTTGGATTCAGGGGACCTCAAAACGTGAAGATCCATCAAAATCTCGACATCGAATTTTTGACATGAATCCAATACTTTCTCTCTATATATATATTACATATATACAGAGTGTGACGAGCTACAAATTGAAAGTTTTTTGATGTGCTGTCACATCGGATTTTGTATATTTTTTCATCGTTTAAAATGATGTATAAATAATTTATTATCAAGGAATTATCTGGGTGTTTGAGACGATAAGTTAAAAAATGCAATCAAATTTAGTGGCCTATGGAATTTTACAAAATATGTTACTTCCTTCCTACGTCTATGCCATAAATTGTATATTATCGTCATCTAATCATGTATGTGTTTTTTTAGTCAATTTTTAATATACAGGGTATCTGGGATGCCAATTTGAATATCAGAATTTTTTTTTTTTCATTTTCTCTCTCGGATGCTGAAGCCGTTTAGAGGTATGGGGCTGTCCACATATTACGTAATGCGGTAGGAGGGGGTAGGGGCCTGGACAAAACGTTACTAATTGTGACATGGGGTACCTGGAGGTTTCTCTAATTGTGACATCACAATTCAAAGTTGAAAAAAAAGGTCGAATGTTTTTCGCATTATTTGAGTCACGAGGAAAAATTTACTAAAAAAGAGGTAAAATGATATGAATTTGGTATTGGAAACTTTAAGAAAAAGTTTAAAACAAGTTTCGGAGGGAGGGGTAGTTCTATGTTGTACGACATAATATTCGTGAGGGGGTTTGGTTTGTATATGACTAACTGTGACAGAAGGGGGGGGCTAGGAATACCTTCAAAAAAGGCGTGATGTAATATGTGGACGACCCTTATATATTTATTTATTTTACGATTGTATTGGTGCCAACCGGATATCAGAAATTAATTAAAGAATTTAGAAAAAAATTGATTTGTTTCTTAGCGCACAAGAAAAGAAAGAAATATTCTAATTGTTCATAGCGGCCTATGGTGTCAGCTTCTACAAAGAACGACGCATTTAAATTCATTTATTTTACGAAAGAAGATCCGCTTACAAATCTGTGCGTGAAGAATTTTTTTCATTAAATAAATGAAAACAAATTCTCAAGAAGGCACTGGATTAGAATATTGGATAGCCCCCCAGGCAAACTCTACGAGGAGAGGAAATTGCTCTGACATCCCGTCCTTTGGAAGGGACGTAAAGAAGGTTCCCTCTCAGTGAAGCATTCTTCGAAAGGAGTCGGTGCTGAGGGAGTCCCTCCTCAACTAGGACATCCTCCCTAGCATAGAAGAGGTTAGATAAAAGGAACCGGGTGGAACCAAAAATAAGGTTTGGTTGATTGAGAGTGACGCCGATAAGTAACTAGAAAGTGAAACTGAATAACAAATTTTTTAAACAAAAGCTTAAAATGATTTTGCAGATTTTCATTTATATTTTTGTTGTTCAATAAGATAACATTATTTATCACGTTTTTTAATCATATCGATCTCTAAATCTTTATCTAGGCCCTTTATATATAAAGGTAAAAGTTCTCTTTTCGCATTATTTAGCAAAAAGGAGAGAAAAAAAAAAATAATAATAATAAAAGATTTCATTGACGCGTCTACAAAATAAATATAAATTGTAACAGTGTGTGTGAATGGGTAGAAAGTATGGGGAGAGGGTGAGTTTATGAGTTCAATATACGACCAACCACACGACTATCGGCTAGCCGGTGCAAAAATAAAAAAAATTTTATGAGTTGGCTCGTTTTGCTCGTTTGCTCTTTTGCTCTCTCTCTCTCTCTCTTTCTCTGGCGCAGATTCCTGGAATTTCGCCCACAAAACTCGGGTTCATGTTTTGCTCTATATAATAATACACTAGAATGTTATAATAGCAGCTTGAGGGGGTGGAGGCAGGCCTATATACTACAATATAAGCCAGCCAACTAGCGACAACAAAATATATCTACATAAAAAAGAATTATTTGCATATTGAAAAACACAACCGGAATATAAATTTACAGTCGTCGCTACTACAATTTTGGGGTGAGTTGTTGGGGTGTGTATAAAGTTTATTTGTTTGTTTCTCAACTTAGGAGATGGAATTTTTTTTAGAGTTGATTCACTATACTTTTAATAATATAATAAAATAATAATAAAACAAGTATGAAAAACGGACTTTTCATAAAGTTAAGATATATATATATATATATATATTTGAGGAAGCATAAAATATAGATAAAAAAGTTCTCAAAAGTAGACAGGGCTGGAGGTAGTTGAGTATGCAAAATTTGAGGACCGAATTCTGACAATGGATTTGGGCTAAGAATAGCTCCCAGAATAAGGATCGGATCTTGCCGGGCCAATTTTTGGTCAATTTTTTTACCCCACCCCATAGGAAATCAATGGAGTGCATGCTAAGATGATGTGAAGATTTGCAATTATGGTCAAATTCAAGTACTTAAAACCTCAAACAATGAAAAAACTGTCTTGTCAGCAACTGAGGGGATCCTCTAGAGTCCCCTGAGAAGTACTATCTTGCCACCAGTTGTGGTGGTCCCCTCTACCCCTTCATCTCTTTTCTCTCTCTTTGTTATAAATTTAAATATACGGCTTTAACACCATGCCAAATTGTGGGGACCGGCAATTATGTTCATAATCCACTACCTGGTATCCCAATCAATGAAAAATACTATCTTGCGCCAGCTGCGGTGGTCCCTCTAACCCCTTCACCTCTTTTACTCTCTCTTTGTTATAAATTTAAATATAGGGCTTTAACATCATACCAAATTGTGGGGACCGGCAATTATGTTCATAATCCACTAGCTGGTATCCCAATCAATGAAAAATACTATCTTGCCGCCAGCTGCGGTGGTCCTCTCTAACCCCTTTACCTCTTTTCTCTCTCTTTGTTATAAATTTAAATATACGGCCTTAACATCATGCCAAATTGTGGGGACCGGCAATTATGCTCATAATCCACTAGCTGGTATCCCAATCAATGAAAAATACTATCTTGCCGCCAGCTGCGGTGGTCCTCTCTAACCCCTTTACCTCTTTTCTCTCTCTTTGTTATAAATTTAAATATACGGCTTTAACATCATGCCAAATTGTGGGGACCGGCAATTATGCTGATAATCCACTACCTGGTGCTCCAATCAATGAAAAATACTATCTTGCCACCAGTTGTGGTGGTCCCCTCTAACCTCTTCACCTCTTTTATCTCCCTTTATTATAAATACACCAGGTAGTAGATTATGAGCATAATTGCCGGTCCCCACAATTTGGCATGGTTTTAAGACAGTACATCTAAATGTATAATAAAGAGAGAGAAAAAGAGGTGAAGGGAAAGGGGACCACCGCAGTTGGCGACAAGATAGTATTTTCATTGATTGGGATACCAGGTAGTGGATTATGAACATAATTGCTGGTCCCCACAATTTGGCATGATGTTAAAGCCGTATATTTAAATTTATAACAGAGAGAGAGAAAAGAGGTGAAGGGGTTAGAGGGACCACCTCAGTTGGCGACAAGATAGTATTTTTCATTGATTGGGATACCAGCTAGTGGATTATGAATAATGCCGGTCCCCACAATTTGGCATGGTGTTAAAGCCGTATATTTAAATTTATAACAAAGAGAGAGAAAGAGATGAAGGGGTTAGAGGGACCACCACAACTGGTGGCAAGATAGTACCTCAGGGGACTCTAGAGGATCCCCTCAGTTGCTGACAAGACAGTTTTTTCATTGTTTGAGGTTTTAAGTACTCGAATTTGACCATAATTGCAAATCTTCACATCATCTTAGCATGCACTCCATTGATTTCCTATGGGGTGGGGGTAAAAAAAAATTGGACCAAAAATTGGCCCGGCAAGATCCGGATCCTTATTCTGGGAGCTATTCTTAGCCCAAATCCATTGTCAGAATTCGGTCCTCAAATTTTGCATACTCAACTACCTCCAGCGCCCGCTCTAAAGAGAAAAATATTTAAATTTTAAATAATACTCATATTATTATTATTATTTTATAGAATATAAAAAAAATTAAAATATAGAAAAATATAAAATTTTATGAGAAAGAATTTGAAATTTAATTTAAAAATCAATTTATTACGCAAATTTTTTTTTTTTTTTTATTGAAAGGAACAGCCTATTATAGATCATTCAGAAAGTGAGTACCCTAATAGTTTTATGAGATTGTTAGAAGCCAAAATATATCGTTATTGGAAACAGCCGTCCTTCATGTGAACAGACCATAAATTCATCGATCTGTCGAATCGCTTAGATCCGAGTTTGAGAGAAGCGTTTTGCTTGTTTTCAAAAAATGGAAAACTTGAAAAATCGGACACCGATTGAATATTTATTTAAAAAAAGGATTGTCACTGCACTGTTCCCTAACAAATCACCCACCATATCATCAAAAATTTATTTAAATAAATATTTATTCACATGCACAATTTTTTATATTTTCTAATTTTTCTTAAAGTGAATCAAGTGTTCACAAAAAGGACGGTCGTTTTTTACAAGGATATTTTTACTTTTAATAATGCTAAAGGTGTATTTATTAATTTAAATAACCGAAAAAGGTAGGTGCCCCTAGAGTCTCAACACGGATCTGCCGATATGTACTCAGCACAAGGGCGGATACAAGGGGGGGGTAAAAGGGTAATTTCCCCCCCCCCCAAGATTTAAAAAAAATACTTTTTTGCAAAAAAATTTATTTTTAATGTAAAATTTTAAATATTAATACTTAAAAATTTGATTTGTGTTTATATTCTGACAAACAAGTATAGAATGCGCCTTTAAATTACCGAAATTAAGAAAAAATTGTGTGCTGTGCGACCAGTCACACCAGATTACCCTCCCCCCCAATAAACACCTCTGGATCCGCCACTGACTCAGCATGCTTCACTACTGGACCACAGCACTGCACTCGCCTATTTAAATTTGATAGATCACTAAATTTCAGACTACAAGAGAAACGCCGGCCTCATCCCCGGAAAAATCTGAAGCGACGTTGTTCTTGTATACTGAAATTTAGCGATCTATCAAATTTAAATAAGCGAGTGCAGTATTGTGCGATTGCCGTACGGGGATGAAGCTGAGGTGAGGAGGAAGACAGTAGGCTATAGTATTGTTATCAGTGAATTCGGAATTGTGTAAAGGTTATTTTCAGATGCTCCAGGAGGCAGTGGCCTCAGAGCATAAATAAAAATCTATCTATCTATCTATTCCCGCTATGCGGGGTCGGCGGACCTCACTATTTCCCTCCAGCCCTATCATGGGTTTTCGCAACCGAGAAGGATTGAGCAGACCGGCCCGTTGCACGGTCTGACGCCTGTTGGAAATAGGAAGGAAGAGACAGACATACAAAGAACAGAAAAACTGTCTGTCCCAGCTCGGGCAGCTCGTGGTCGCCATCCACGTACCCACAAGATATGGGCCCCTGTGCGAAAATGTATTTATTCTTCTAATAAACTTTAATTTGTCGCCTTTTAAATATTCCAAATTTTAATCTCGTCTACAAACTCTGTGAGTGTATTATTTAATTTAGAAATCATTTATTCTATTATAGCAAGATTAAAAAATTCTTCTCTTTAAATACCTCTATTAAATACACTAATATTCGTCCGTATTTATTCAATATAATTTATCTAATCTTATTTTTAATAACCAAAAGGTTAAAAAAATTAATTAAATACAAATATTTGAAAACTTTATTACACATTCATATAGGCTACTTAATTATTTTTACCAGTGAGAATATCAATATATGAATAAATTTGTTAAATAAATTTGCTTATTTAATTAATCAAACAGAAATAATTTGCAAGAAAAGATATTTTTTCAATTCGAGATTATTATTATTATTTTGTTGACCGAGAGAAAGAAAAACTTAAATTGACAGATGGATGGATTAAAATTAAGGAGGGATTGTCAACAAAGATATAAAAGAAAGATCAGTTGCAGGATCATCTTATGAATACAGTATGATAAACACTCAACTCTCACCAGGGGCGTATATAGAAATTTTTTTCGGGGGGGGGGGGCTGAACTCAAAAATTTTTCTGCGGAAAAAGAAAAAGTTAAGAAACTAAATTTTTTTCACACGAAATTTTTTGCGGAACATTTTTTCTTTTGCGGAATCAAAGTTTTCCACCCTGCGAAAAAATTTGTTGCGCTGATGTCTGTATATCCCTGTATATGTATATGTGTTTGGGAAATTTCGGGGGGGGCCCGGGCCCCCTCGGCCCCCCTTATATACGCCCCTGAAGCCAACGGTTAAGTTTTTAGCAGTAGTAAAAAGAATATCTTCATATAAATTCCAAATAAATAATATTAATATAAGCTTAGTAGAAATAAAATTGATAAATATAATGGTGAAATAAATCCGATTCCTAACAACCAAACTTTTTTTTTTTTTTAAATAAATTATTAAATATCTTTGGGGTTTGGTATAATCTATATTCCAAGGGAGCTGGTTCGGATCCCAAGCAGTCCGATGATTTTATTTAAGCCATTTGGATACCAAAAGGCTTAAATAAAAATGCCAGGACCCCCAATCGATATATTAATAAATAAGGCTTATCGTAAAAAGTCATATGGCCTAAGTTGCCGAAAAGACTGTGTGTTTGTGTGTGTGAGTGTGAATGGGAAAAAGGTGTGAGTGTTTTTATTTAAAAAAAAAGTATCTTTGTTAATGTCAAAATAGTCTCATTTGCTAATTATTTCTTTTAATAAAAACCCAATATTTATACGTAAATAAGAGCAAGCCGCTATCAGTCCGTTATATAGGCACCAATATGAAGATGTGCTAACCAGGTATAGACATTAAGGGGCATTTAAAAAATGAATCTAATAAAATAAATAATTAAAGTATTTAATTTAATTATATAAATAAAAATAGGCAACCTAATTGTAAAACTTTCCCGCTCTTAATAGTTGTGTAGCGGGAAAGTTTTGTCACTTGGTTGCCTATTTTTTTTTCCAAAAAATGTCATGTTGAAAAATATCTAAGTTAACAACCCAAAAACCGATGTAATGCGATTAAGCACTATTTTTTATACAGTAAGAAGAATGAAATTCATTAAACTTATTGTTTTTTTACATGTATAAGAGGGCTTTAAAATATTTTTTTTTTTTTTTGTGAGTTTATAATCAAACAAATAGAATACTCTATCCTTCAATCCAAAATTGCATCTAGTTTTTTGTCATAGATACTAATATTTAAAAAAAATAGCCAATCGAGTCATATGTTTTAACTCCTGTAAGAAAATAATTGTATTAGTCTTTGATCTAATTGAAATATTTATCAATTTAAAATTATGAATATTTTAAGATTAAAATAGTGTATTTACCTTTTTCAAGCTAGTGTTATTGGTTTATTTTCATTTCTTCTTTTATTCACAATTTAAATTGATTCACAAAAAAAAAATAAAATAAAAATTGGGGGTGTGGGATTTGGGGGGTCTGGTCAAATGATAAAATCATCGGGGAACCGAGGAGGGGAGCCAAAATTAAGTTTCCATTTATTATAGAAAAAGTAAATGAAAATATTGGAGGCGAAAATAGGATCGGGAGAGGATCTTGGCTCATGCTTTTAGAAAAGATATTATTTTATTAGCATGGACCGGCCGGCCCTTTAAACGGCCGACCCCCGGGAACAATCAGTAGTACAGACTGACAGGGTCTCAAGACGTCAGTCTCGGGGAAGTCATTCCCCATATTTATTTCTAAAGAAGTTCATTGATGTTGATAAGGGGGGAGGTTAAAAAAATTGGTTTAAGAAAAATAGTATATATTGAGATGGGGTTAATATCATAAACTAATATGAAATTTATTATATAATATATGTATATATAATCTATTGTCTCAATGGGTGTTCTCGAGGGTCAAGCAGAAGTTCATTGATGTTGATATTTGAATATCATTTTTCTTAATTATTTCACTTTATTAGAGGGAATAATATGGCGACCTGATATAGTGAAAATTGAGGTAATATTTTCTTATTTTGTTTGTTTATTCTTTTTGATGTGTCACCTAAAAAAAAAAAAAAAATTTACACAATTAATATCAAGAAATTAGCGTGATTAAAAAAAAAAAAAATTAATAGGCCTACTTAAGATTTGATATTTTATTTTATTCGTCAAAATTAAAATATATTTATTTATTTGAGTTGATGTTTTAGATCCAATTAATCAGTCACTTGTTTTCTTGTTATGCTTTTCTATTTATTTTATCTTGAAATTTTCATGCCACCACGGCATTAAGAATGATGAGAAATAATATTTCTAAATTTTTATAATGATGTCCTTGACTAAAAAAAAGAATATTTTTCTTATATCTTAGAGTAATTATTTTTAATGGATTTGATTAAATATTTACGTACTGAAGAATTCTCTTGGTTGCATTTGAAGAACGCCGAAGTACAGCCCCCACTCCCAACCACCCATCTGAAACAAAGGAGAAAATTATAAATATTAAATAAAATATTATTATTATTATTAAAAGTGGAATTTGAAAAAAATATTGAGAGAAATGAAAAATGAAATATATAATAATTGGTTAGTCGTATTGTCTAATATTTCATAAATAATCAGCTGTTTTTTCAAATTCCTTTTATAGATATTAAAAATTAGTTACCTTGAAGAAGTACTCGCAGAAACCCAAGTCTTCTGTCTTCTAAATCTAACCTACACCCAATCCCCTCTGTGGCTCAGTTGGCCACCTAACTCTTCAGTGGAGTGCCTCTTCTTTCTTGAGACGATCGCGAAACACGAACACTCCCGATAGACAGGTAAGTCTATATTTCACACAAGTTATCGACAACGGAACGGTGAAACGCGCCCACACCCAAGTAAAGTTGAAGAAGAAATGAAAATAGAAAAAACGGTATTTGAATTTAAATAGTAGATCAATTATAATCCACCCACCTACCTAAACAATGTCATTCTAACGAGCTAAGGAGCGGATATAATTGATCTAATAATTTTAAATAGTTAGGATGCGAATCCCGGTAAGTACAAGACCGGAGTCAAGGACCTGAATGCCTCAGTAAGAGTGTGGTGAGGGTCGGAATGTATAAAAAAGCTAAACAACACCTATCCTAACCAAAGAGAGCACCACTCCGCCTCTAACCTACCCTCGACTAAAACATTCAGGCCAAGAAACCAGTGGACGACCGGTTTTCGATTGAAAGATTTAGATAATCTTTCTTGCAAAAAACGCGTTAATAGAGAATCCTCTTTTTTCTCCTGAACATCAGTCAATTAGGGAATAGACATTCTTTTCTGGAAGTCCCTATCCTAATCACCTAACGTTGCAGTGCCCCAATCACTGCCGTCCTATTTGGGAACAATGGGGAAAGAATAACAACACCTATGCCAGTATAAGAACATCATTCCCCAATCGAAAAACATTCAGTTGATACTCAGAGGATCCTGAGGCCTAGACCCCCCTCCCTCCCCCAAAAAAAGAAAGCGTGAGCGCAGAAATGTTTTATCTCCCCCTAGATTCTATATAATGTAGTATATCTAACTTAAAGGATTATGTGTATTTAACATTTAAATTAAGCTGAAAAAGAAAAAAGATAGAAAGAGATGAAGAGATAGCCCAATACACATATCCTTCCTATGACTGATAAACCTAAAAGCTAAACACTTTGTTTTGTCTCATGAAGATGATGTCCCACGGTGGATGTTTTAATTTGCATTCGTAATAGAATACAAATTTTACAAGAAAGCCTACTTACATACACACAATTTTGTTCCATTGTTATCCCACGGTGTCTTCAATCGATGAATTGGGGCTCTGAAAAAAATGGTTAAATTAGGGGATCTGGAATGGAGAAAGAAAATATTAATACATCCTATTTTTATTTTTTTAATCTATCTAAAATAAGTTATTGAAGTCGAATCAAAAAGAAAAAGAAATTTTGAAAAAACCTAAGTATATCTAGCTCTGCGCCCCGCTAATAAAAATATACAAGCCTTAGTTGTATTGCAGGTACTGGAAGCGCAGTTTGAGCCCTGAAGAGATGCTCGAAAAGAGACAGGAGCAGCTAGCAGGTTCATGAGAAGTGAAGGCTGGTGATGACCTTCTTACACTGTTTGCCATCTGAAAAATAAAAAAAATAATGTAATGTAAATAAATTTATTCTATTTAAGGTATATTTTCCAAGATTGGTAGGGTAGGAGAATGGTTTTAAGCCCCAGTGGTCATTGACCTTCAATAATATTTTATAAAGAAAAATTGTTTAATAATACTTTATATCAGGGAAATTGATTTAATTAAAAAAAAATTCTTTGACTAACTATTTTCTTTATATAATTATTGCCTAATGTAATGTAAATATATAGAGTGTTACATAAATAATGTATTACATAGGCGCAACCAGGGGGTGTTTTTAGGGTTTTAACCCCCCCCCAGGAGATAAAAAAAATCAAAATATATATATTTACAAATAGAAAAGAAAAAATATAATCATTTCGGTTCCGCAAAAGAGGAAATGTTCCGCGAGCGGCGCATGGAAAAAAATTTGGTTCCGCGGGCGGCACATGGGGAAAAATTTGGTTCCACGGGGCGGCAAAAATTTAGCGTCTCTAAAAAAAAAGATAAAATATTTTTACGGACTGGAAAAAATTTCCCCGCAAGGCAAAAAAACTTCGGTTCTGCGAAAAAAAATTTTTTTCACAGAAAAATATTTGAGATCAGCCCCCCCGGAAACCCCCCCAGGAGCAAATCCTGGTTGCGCCACTGATGTATTATGTAGTTGGTCATTGTACTAAAAAAATTATATATAAAAAATGATTTTAAAATAAAAATTATAAAAATTTTGAATAAAATATTGATTTGTTATATATTTTTATAAATTTTAAAATAAATTAATGAAAAAAAAATTAATATGATTATTCAAAAATGTGTTGAAAAATCCAATAAACATATAGTGGGCCTGAGAGACCCTCCTTGTGACTGCGTTTCGAAAAAAGCATGTGCGTTCTAGGGTTAAATAAATACACTAAACGAATGACGGACCGATAAACTTAGAGACTCGACTTGTACTTCCCTAGAAGCAGGCACACTAAGTCTCTCTGCTCAACTTAACTTAAAGAGTAAAAATTATTCCCATTTATATTTGACAGAGATATTTTTAATTGATATCCTAAATTGGTAAAAATTTTGTCCTTCCTCGACGGTGATATGTTCGCCGAAGGTGAGCAAGGGACACAGGCTAGGCCCAAAGCCCGCTGAAGGCGGGTATTGCAGCTAGTTTTATATAAAATATTTCACTTTTTAATGTCACACAAAAAGATGAGCTCCAGACTTTGAAAATTACTGATTTTAATAAGAAATTAAACAGCGAAATAGAATTTTTTTTCAATTAAAAAAAAAAATATTTAATTACTAATTATGATAGAAAAGTTAGAGTTTTTGTTAAGAAAAGCATGGGGTGGGGGAGGAGAGAGAAAAAGAGAACGGACTTCCCATTTGATTAAAGAAAAACATGTTAATAATATTGATTAATAAATAAGTTTTGTTTTTAAATTTTATCTATTAAGAAAAATAGTATTTTAGTTTATTAGAAGGGGTTGATTTACACCCTCTCACTCCCTGGGTGTCATACTTTATCAGAGTATTATAATTATAAATTGGATAATATTATGAGAATATTAAAAAGAGAAAAAAAAGTGAAAATATATTAAGCTTATATATTGTAATATTGCGATCATGTCAAAAATTCGATGTCGAGAATATTAAAGGAAATACTCGTTTTGAGGGTCCCTAATTCAAAAAAAAAGTGGGTCCCTCAAAATGCTCAGTAGGGGTGTTTGTTTGTTCAAATCTATTTCGACACAAAAAATCTGGCAAACAAGTACAGAATGCAACTTTAAATTACCGAAAGTAAGAGAAAGTTGTGTAGTGTGCAATCACTCACACCAGATTACCTCTCCCCCTCACTGAAAAACTCCTCTGGATCCGCCCTTGTTAAGGGGAGGGAGAGAGAACATACCCCAATTGATTGGAGGAAAGAATTTTATAAAAAATATAATTTTTATTTTGAAATTTTATTTATAAGAGTAATTTGGTGTCTAAGAAGGGGTGGATTACACCCTCTCTCATCCCACTTTATTAAATACCTTAATAATTAGATGATCAAACGGGGAGTCGTGAATTTGGTGGGTGAACGAACGTCGTTTTTGCACAAATAACAAAGAAATAGACGAAATTTAAGAATTTAATTTTTCAATTAAAAAAAAATATTTAATTAGTAATTATAATAGAAGAGTTAAAGTTTTTGTTAAGAAAGTCATGGGGTGGGGGAGGATGGAGAGAAAAAGAGAACGGACTTCATTTGATTAAAGAAAAAATGTTAATAATAGTGAATTAATAAAGAATTTTTGTTTTTAAATTTTATCTATTAAGAAAAATAGTATTTTAGTTTATTAGAAAGGGGTGATTTACACCCTCTCACTCCCTGGGTGTCATACTTTATCAGAGTGTTATAATTACAAATTGGATAATATTATGAGTATATTAAAAAGAGAGAGAAAAAAAGTGAAAATATAAATAATTATAAAATGTTATTTAATCCGTTATGCAAATGAGATAAGGAAATATTTCAATACCTTAATGATAAGATGACCAAACGAGCAGGTGGATGAACGTCTTAATTGCACAAATAACACAACACAACACAATATAAAAGAAACTGAACACACGCGAGAGACGAACGGAGTGACTCATGACACGACTCGAAAACAACTAGAGACAGGCAGGCAGGCATCGATCGATAAAGAAACAGATTGTTCTCTGAGGGCCCAAAGATTAGAATTATAAAATAAATTCTCTATTTATAAAAATACTTTTCATTTGCAAACAAACTAACGGGGTTTTATTCTGTTGGGAATAAAATCGATATCTCTTTATTAAATAACTATTAAAAGACTCACTTCTTTTACACACCCTTAAAATCCACTCCTATTGAATAAAATACTTCTAAGCGTAATTTTTTGTATTTATTTATTTATTAGGGATCTATTCGAAGTAAAATAATTTTTAAAAGACTTACTTAATTAATCAACCCCAAAAACCCACCCTCTATTAAATAAAATACTTCTAAGCGTAATTTTTTGTATTTATTTATTTATTAGGGATCTATTTGAAGTAAAATAATTTTTAAAAGACTTACTTAATTAATCAACCCCAAAAACTCACCCTCTATTAAATAAAATACTTCTAAGCGTAATTTTTTGTATTTATTTATTTATTAGGGATCTATTCGAAGTGAAATAATTTTTAAAAGACTTACTTAATTAATCCACCCCAAAAACTCACCCTCTATTAAATAAAATACTTCTAAGCGTAATTTTTTGTATTTATTTATTTATTAGGGATCTATTCGAAGTGAAATAATTTTTAAAAGACTTACTTAATTAATCAACCCCAAAAACTCACCCTCTATAAAATAAAATACTTCTAAGCGTAATTTTTTGTATTTATTTATTTATTAGGGATCTATTCGAAGTGAAATAATTTTTAAAAGACTTACTTAATTAATCAACCCCAAAAACCCACCCTCTATTAAATAAAATACTTCTAAGCGTAATTTTTTGTATTTATTTATTTATTAGGGATCTATTCGAAGTGAAATAATTTTTAAAAGACTTACTTAATTAATCCACCCCAAAAACCCACCCTCTATTAAATAAAATACTTCTAAGCGTAATTTTTTGTATTTATTTATTTATTAGGGATCTATTCGAAGTGAAATAATTTTTAAAAGACTTACTTAATTAATCCACCCCAAAAACCCACCCTCTAATAAATAAAATACTTCTAAGCGTAATTTTTTGTATTTATTTATTTATTAGGGATCTATTCGAAGTGAAATAATTTTTAAAATACTTACTTAATTAATCAACCCCAAAAACCCACCCTCTAATAAATAAAATACTTCTAAGCGTAATTTTTTGTATTTATTTATTTATTAGGGATCTATTCGAAGTGAAATAATTTTTAAAATACTTACTTAATTAATCAACCCCAAAAACCCACCCTCTATTAAATAAAATACTTATAAGTGTAATTTTTTGTATTTATTTATTTATTAGGGACAGGGGCGTATATAGAAATTTTTTTCGGGGGGGGATGCCTGTTCTCAAAAATTTTTCTGCGAAAAAAAAATATTATTTTATTTGCACTTCACTTCACTTTATAAAATCTATATATATAAAAATCTGGTGTGACTGTCGCACAGTCGGTAATCGAAAGTTGTGTTCTGTGCTCGTCACACCAGATTTTTTGTGTAGACATATATTTATTTCCCGCCGATATATTTTAATTCAAGATGTAAAATTTATAAGTATGGGAGAATATTTATATTTTGTTACCATGGCAACCATTTCTCCTATCTTCTCTATGAAGTACAAGTGTAAAGTGGTCTTCAGAAGATTTCAATGTCAAAATGAGAATATACATTTTAAAGAGCATCTAAAAAATAATTGATTTTTGAATTAAAAAAAAAAATCGTTGGAGCGAATTTTGAGAAAATCGAAAAAAACTCAAAAACTACATCAGTAAAGTACTTACACTCTTTGGCCGATTTTGATTAAAAGCTTATTTTCACGGTCCCGGGGGTGTTTAACTTAAATATAAAATTTCAGCCTAGTTGCTCAATTCCTTTATGCTTAAAATTGAACACACACAGACACTCACACACACACACACACACAGACACAGACAAAACCAGTTTTTTTGGATTCAGGGAACCTCAAAACGTGAAGATCCATCAAAATCTCGACATCGAATTTTTGACATGAATACAATACTTTCTCTCTATACTTATATATATGTATATTAACATATACATATAGGTAAGAGAAAGTAAAATTGAATTTGGAAAAATGTATATATGTATGTAGGTATGTATATGTTCTATAGAAATCCACAATTTTCAATGAATCTATTTGAAATTAAGTACACGTATAGTACATGGACCAGGGAGTAACGTAGTAATAATTTGAATCTCTTAAAAATTTTGGAAAATTAATTATAATCACATTTCTTCAATATGGGAACACAAAATCTACAAGTTGGCCTGGAAATTAGAGAAGCAGGTAGTTGCTCTGTGAAACGGCTTTCTGGGCATATGACTACGGCTGTGGGCGGGGCTAGGCAGCAGTTGAAAAATTTATTCAAATATATATTAGTTATTCTTATACAATTTACAATTTCGTTGATTACCCGAGACTGGCATTCCGAAGAGAAATTAATTTCCCATCCCGAAGGGAAAAAGAAAAAAAAAAAGGAAAAAAAAAATGGTTTCTATTTGATCACGAGGATTAAGATGATCTTTTACGCGACTCTTCACTGCAGGGAATTTATTATTCATAAGTTAATCTGCGTGTTTCCAGAAGCCGAGATGAGAGTATACTCATGTGTCGGTGTATGTCTTTGATTTATGTTCGGGGATCATGTCTTATAGAGGAATCTCAGAGTTTGCTTAAGGCTTAATCAAGCAGCTCAAAGGCGCCCTTTTATTTGCAACCGATGAAAAGCGAATGGGATCCTCCTCTCGTCTTTTGACCGGTTTTTCACTTAATTAAAAGCAAAAAAAAAAGTGAATTTTTTTCTCAAAGAAAAATAATCAAGGTCGGTCTTTCTTGACGTTAGATATTAATTAAATTTAATTAGAATGGAAAGATATTCATTAATTCAAAATAGAAATTTCTAAAGACCCTTTTGTCAGGAAAATTGTTTGTATTTTATAAATCTTTTATATACTTTCATAATTGTATTTTGTTTAAATATTTCTGCATCGATAATTATATTAGAAATATAATAAGCATAAATTTAGGGTTGAACTAGTTCAAAATTACGATCCTTTGAATGAGACAAATGACTAAAATAAGAGTCAAGATGCAAAATTATATTTTGCTAAACTTTTTAAAAAATCATTTTGACATTTAATGCTAACAACGCTTGGATCACAATTATCGTAAAATTGAGTATCCTTTAATAGGCCAAGCAGTGGCGGATTAATGCAATTTTGTCGGGGGGGCGGTTTTTTTTTTTTTTTTTTTTTATTTAAGGACTTTGTGTGCATCTATGTCCATTTAGACCCCTTTCCTATTTATTTAAATTGATTGGTAACAAATTCAATTGAAATTAAAGCCCGGAAATCATAATTTCTTTAGATTACTAGTTTTTATAATATTGTGAATTTCTTCTCGGGGGGGGGGGGGGCGATCGCCCCCCTCGCCCCCTTAATCCGCCCCTGAGGCCAAGAGCTGGCGACGAAAATAGACAAGAGTTTTCTGAAGGCTAATAATATTTTCAGAATAGGTTGCATTTTACTGGTAGTAATGGAAAGATACTAAACTAAATATTTCTCGCCACAAAAAATCTGGTGTGATGACGCACAGTAGTAAGCTTACAATTTTCGATTAATGAAGGGAAGAGAAAGGTGCGACCAGTCACACCAGATTTTTTGAGTCGCCTTATTTTCGTTAAAGGCCCCGGTACTGGAAGTGCTGACTCTAGAGCAGGGGTCGGCAACCTGCGGCCCTTTGCAGCTTTTTGCGCGACCCGCCAAAGGTGAACTTAGTCTGATTTTCTTTTAGACTATTCAGGCCTCTCCAAAATCAAGAAAAATAAGATACTTGGCATCAAAAGTTTTAAACAACGAGAAAAATAAAAGCAAAAACCATTCTCTTTTTCAGACCATTTTCGTCGCCAGCTCTCCGACTGCAAATTCTTTATAGGCCACCAAAGGCCATTTATTTCAAATTAGAATTAAATGAATTTGATTTTCGACAAAATTGGTAACTTGTAAAAATTTTCTTGGTAGGAGTAAAAGTGAATTATGGCTGTTATTCTAAAGGAAAGGAGATGTGTGCAGCCCGGAGAAAAATAAAAAAAATTTTAATTCTTTTTTTTGCTCGACGTTTCGGACACAAACCACGTCCTTCCTCAGGACGCAAAAATCATCAAAAAAGAATAAAAAATATTTTATTTTTTCTCCTAGCTGAAAATCTCCTTTCCTTGAGAATTTAATAAGTCTGTTAAAAAAAAAAAGAACGAGAAAGTGTTATTTTCATAAATAAATCATTTTAAAACTATCACTATTAAAATTGTCCAATTTTCATAGCTGAGCTTAAACTACAGACTAAGGTTTTGAAAGAAAAATCAAAGATTAAAAGATGAATTCCAAATAAGATTAATTCATAATTCCCAATTATCTAAAGTGACCTGAAGACGTGAATTTTCCGGTTATCCTTAGGTTAAATTTTCTTAGCAGAATATTGGATGAAAATGTTTTATATTTTTTTTTTTCTAAAAGAGCTATGAAAAATAATCCCCCATTCGGGACCTGCACCCGGCTTCGCCAATGACTATGGAAAAAGGTTTCAAACAAAAAAAGAGATAAAAATGAAAGGCCAACCAAGAGTTGAAGCGATTAAAAATTCTTTTTATCTCCATTCTTTCCTCGAGGCTAATCCATTTTAAATGAACTTATTTGATTTATCTAACAATTCATGGACCAGGATATTGAAACAATTAAATTAACTTTTTAAATATTCCTTTTTATCTAAAAATAAAAAAATTTCATTCGCTGCTGTTTCACTTTTTTTTTTAGAAGCTTGCTTATTTGCATTTTTCAATAAAAAGTCTCTCATTTAGTATCCGAGATGTACTTTAATATGACTCGATCCATGCATAAATGCAGATAACATCGATGTGGGTTAACCGCCCTACGTGGTTACATAAAAATATGCTTTTATTGAAATTGAAAGGTTTTTTTTTAATAGCAAGCAAGCTGTATATTATAATTTTATCCTTTCTATGACAAATTTGATTGAAAATTTAATTAAAAATAATTGATTTGTTTAAAGAGTAAAAAACGTGGGAACGAAAGATAATAAAGGGAACGAAAAAATGGTACCCTAGTTTGGGTAGCTCGAGGTCGTCATCTACTAATTCCTATAAGAATTGAACTTTCTTTCATTACATTATATTTTTACTTTCTCTTACCTCTATATATGTTAATATATAGAGAGAGAAAATATTAGGTTCATGTCGAAAATTCGATGTCGAGATGTTGATGGATATACACGTTTTGAGGTCCCGTGAATTCAAAAAAGTGGTTTTGGCGACATGGTCTGTCTGTGTGTGTTCTTTGAACAAAATGACTCAAGAACGAAAAGAGCTAGGAAGTTGAAATTTTATATTTAAGTTAGGCACCCCCATGGGACGTGACACGAAGCTTTTAAACAAAATCGTCCAAAAAGTACCAGTGCTTTACTGAAGTACTTTTTCAGTTTTTTTTTCGATTTTCTCTCAATTCTGTTCGAACTATTTTTGTTTTAAATTCATAATTCAATTATTTTTTAGATGTTTCTTTAAAATGTATATTCTCATTTTGCTCATTGAAATCTTTTGAAGTACCACTTTACTCTTGTACTCCATAGAAAAGATAGTAGAAATGGTTGCTATGGTAATAAAATATAAATATTTTCCCATATGCCCCCGAGTTTGGCGTAGTAGGTAGCGTGCCTACCTCCTATACCAAACGTCGCGGGTTCGGACCCAGGCAGTCCGATGATTTTATTTAAGCCATTTGGATACCAGATGGCTTAAATAGAAATGTCTGAACCCCCAATAATATATATTATAATTACAACGGTTATCGTCAAAGTCTTAAATGGCCCGAGTTGCCGAAAAGACTGTGTGAATGTGTGTGTGAGTGTGAGTGTGAATGAGAAAAAAGTGTGAATGTTTAAAAAAAAAAAATTTACATCTTGAATTCTAGTACATGTATATCGGTGGAAACTAAATATATGTCGGCACAAAAAATCTGGTGTGACAAGCAGAGTACACAACTTTCTCTTGCCGAAGGGTAAAAGAAAGTTGTGTGCTGTGCGACAAGTCACACCAGATTTTTTACATTAATTAGATTTTTTATATACTCTTTGAAGGCTAGGGTTGATCCCAGCCGAAACGTTCCAATAAAGAATCTTTATTAATATATAGAGGCTCAATTAATTGGCTGCATTCTCTTCTCTATTCAACCTATCAACTACAGCCTCGATCTACTATTCAATTTTTATATTGAGTTGAACTCACAAATAATTTCAATTTAATTATTCTTTAGTAAATCCTTTAAAATATACAGTATTTTTTAAGAAATCTCGAGAGAGAATTTTATTAAATTTTAATAAAACGAACCAATTTTCTATCTCAATTCAATTGTGCACCCTTATTTTCAATTAAGCTGGTTATTTTCCAAAAGGTTTGTTTTAACATATCTCGACCCTAGCGTTTTTAGCTTTTTTTTACGGAGGGGGTGTGTTTTTAGGGGTGATGAGATGAGATCTCAGGGAGGGGAGAGACGAAGCCATTTGTTGCGAGAATGCATCATTAGCCAAGCTAGGAGGTTATCAGTTGGTGCCTGATAACATCACCCTGACGTGACCCTTGCAGGGTGTGGCCCTAAGGGCGAGGGAACCATTCAGATCAAGGTGAAATTTTATGCTCCTTTTTGCAACTTGGATTATACATTATGCATTAACTTATCAGAAAGATGCATTCATCAGATATTCTCCACCCATTAATGGATGTTTTTTTTTATTTTTATGACTCTATATTTATGATATGTTAATTTTATATGAAAACTTAACGCTATATTTTGAATAAGTGACATTAAAATACGAAGTTTGTTTAGACAGTTAAATAGCAATCCTAAATATTGTCCATATCCTAGCAAAATATATAAGCGATAAAGGGAATATTACTTTAACAAATTTTATGATTATATGCAGTTATGAGGCTGGCAGTGATTTTCAATCTTTGAAACGAGTAAAATAAACTGCCTACCACCCGTAAAAAAAAGAATTTAGAAGAAATAATTGGTACGGAGTTATTAAAATTTTTTTTTTTTTTTTTAATTTTATAATGACCTCGTTTTTGCAAAATAAAACATACGGTCATACAGAATTATTAAAAATTGGATTTTAAAAAGTCAACTGAAAATGCGTTTTGGTTTCAAACTAAAAAATATTTCATCTCTACTATTAATCTAAATTTTTTCTCAGAGAGAAGAAATTAACAATAACAGTAAAGAGAAAGTAAAAATGTTACTATTAATATATAGGCCAGTTGTTTCCAAACTTTATGTTACCACGCCTCCCTTAAAAATATTTAATCTTATGACGCCTCCCCCCCCCCCCCCCCCCCCCCATTTTATAACCTAATACAAAAACAAAAATTTTTAATGCTAAAAAATATAAATTTATATAAAAAATATATATTTTTTTTTATTTATTCTTATTTATATTAAAACTAGCATTCATTTGGAAAATTGGTCCTGGTGGCCAATATTCGCGCCTC
The DNA here is from genome assembly GCA_023213315.1 of Euborellia annulipes. Taxonomy (NCBI): domain Eukaryota; kingdom Metazoa; phylum Arthropoda; class Insecta; order Dermaptera; family Anisolabididae; genus Euborellia; species Euborellia annulipes. Next base: position 94,559 of record JAKCPI010031547.1, read on the forward strand.
CCTAGGAGGCGCGCCTCGCAGTTCGGAAAACGCTGGTATAAGGGTATTTTATGGCTGGTGGAATTTGTATCAGGAATGAAAGTTGGAAAAAACGAAGCCAGAATTTTTCTTTAAAAATATATTTTAACAGCTGACGTTTCGGCTTTGGTCAAAGCCATCCTCGGAGCTGTTAGTGGTCATTCGAGGATGGCTTTGACCAAAGCCGAAACGTCAGCTGTTAAAATATATTTTTAAAGAAAAATATGTTTCTCAAATCTTATTTTCACGCCCTAGGGGGGGTGCCTAACTTAAATATAAAATTTCAACCTCCTAGGTCAATTCGTTCATGCTTTAAATTGATCCCAAACAGACACACAGACCAAGTCGCGAAAACCATTTTTTTTTTTTATTCAGAGGACCTCAAAACGTGTCTATCCATCAAAGTCTCGACATCGAATTTTTGACATGAATCCAATACTTTCTCTCTATATATATGTATATTAACTTAAACATATAGGTAAAAATTCAAATCAGAATTGAGATTAGTTCTATATACAAAAAGATGCGGTAACTCCCCCAGTAAAATTCTAAGTGGACTAGTCATATCTTACTTTTCCACCTAATGAAAAAATTCCTACAATATTCTGCAAGGGATTCGATGGGTTCCTAAAGTTACCCTGTGTTGTTATTATTAACTATTTATGAGAGTTTCGAAATTCTCAAAAATTAATTCCCCCCAGTAATAAGAAATTTTAGAATGACATTAAAATGTTTCTACCCCACTATGCTATTTGCTAAATATTGAATATAAATTTTAACTCAAACGGAATGAACTTATTTTTTAGTAAAAGTATTAAAAAACATTAATATCTTTGTGCATTTTAGGGGATGGGGCATTAACCCCCCTGGTTAATGCCTTCATACCTCCCCCCTCCTTTAAGGAAATGCGAGCCTTCACCGCAAAATTACTCTCAAAATAATTTGAATACATTTATAAATAATTATTTTAATTTCTATTTTATTTTAATTTTCAACCCTTAATCTACCCCTGAGTAAAAGTAGGGTAATTTGATTAACAAAAATATAGGCCAAATAGAAAGAATATAATGGTAAATAATGGTGACTTAAGAAAAGAAAAAAAATGCCCTCAGGTTTGGTGTAGTTGGTAGCGTGCCTAGGGTTCCAACCCCTGGCAGTTCGAAATGGATACCAAATGGTTTAAATAGAAATGCCTGGACCCCCAAAGGTGTTTAAAAAAAAAAAGATAAAAAACTATTTTTTTTTTCAATGACACCTACACTCCCCTCCCCTTTTCAACAGCTTATATTCACCCTCTACTCTTAGGGCCGGTTGCTTCATCCTGGGTGAGCTTGTTAGCCCCGACTTTTTTTGTAGTGCAGAAACCCACTTCAGTTTTATTTTTTATAGTAAAATATACGATATTTCATCATTTTATTGCTAAAAGAAGTATTCTAGAAGTACATATATTTGTTATTTTACCTTATATTCTACTTATTTTATCAATAAAATGATGAAATGTTGTATATTTTATAAAATATGTTATAGGCTAGGGCCCGCTTGCATCAGATCTCGTCGCCATATTTAGCCCTGAGTTAACCTCACTTTTGAGTAATTTCATATAGATATATGGGGAATTGGAGCCAAGGTCCGGGCTAAAGTTAGCCCAGGCCCAAAGGTGGGGCTAAGATTTAGCCCTGGGTTGACACGTACGAACATGTATTATGAACTCAAGCATCCTAACTTCACCAATATAAATGTAAAAAATAATATAAATGCAATATGGAATCTACCGTTTTTTTGTTATTATTCATTTTATGTCAATCAGGATTATACTCGTATATCCAGGATATATTGCAAGTTGTTGAATATTCTCCTAACTTCATCTAAGGCATTGCACATGTCTTGTTAATAAAACTATTTGTTTTCAAATTGAATGCAAATTGATATTAAATATTTATATAAATATTTTTAGTTGATATTACTTCTTGTCAGGTGAAAATAAAAGATATACCTATATTTCTTTTTGAAATTATCTTTATTTGAGTCACACAGGCAATTTGTCAAAATAGTTGTGAAGATTGGAACAATTGACAAATTGTTATGTGAATACTAATAAATCTTGTTTATTTTTTTGAAAATTTTCAAATTTTAGCAAAAAAAATTAAATTCTTATATTTAAAATGTATATTAATAATATTTATTTAAATTATGGGTGATAATATCAATTTTATTTTTAATAATTTTTATAAGATGCCTTAATTGAGTTGCAAACTTCACAAACAGAACATAATTTGTTCCCCCGGAAGAGGGTTTCTGCATTACAAAAAAAAAGCCATTTAGCCCGGGGCTAACAAGCTCACCCAGGATGAAGCAACCGGCCCTTAGTGAAATACAAAATATTTGATTTACATATTCAAAAGAATCGGTTTTCTCAGTCAAATTATTTGTTTCTATCATTTTTTTTTCAACGATAAAATGCATAATAATTACCTTTAATAAGACTCTCAAGAGGGTGTGCTGGCTGACGGTGAGGTCAGGGTGGGTTACACTATATTAATTATTCACTTTGATTCACTTTAAACACAAAAAAAAGAGCAGCGCCTGCATCTCGGCCACGCGCTCGACTGAACGAGAGATAGACTTGTCTCTCTCTGTTTGTATAGGAATAAAACAGATGAAAATAACAATTCCCTTTTTATTAAAAGTAAAAAAATACCGTTTGCTCTAATCTAACTGTATTTAGAGATGGAAAAGAATGTCAACAAGTGATTTGGAATATTCCAAGGCCTTTCTTAAATAATCAACCCTTCATCACTCCTAATCAACCCTTAATATTATAAAATAATAATCAACGCAATGTTTTGAATGTTTTCTATTTATTTGGCTTCGATTTAGCTAAAATAAATTTAAAAAACATTTTTTTTTCAATTTTTCAACCCCTTATCCAATTCTAAAAAATAAAATAATTAACAATGCTATTGCCTTCGGGGAGCTTCGCGTCTAGTCAGAAAAAAATTAAAATCCTGAAAAACTTCCCAGGATCCTCCTTTGGGTTTTATACATAGTATAATTTTCTAGAATGAGTCTTACTTTAGGCCAGTGTTTTCCAAACTTTATGTTACAACGCCTCCCTTAAAAATATTTAATCGTATGACGTCCCCCCCCCCCCACACACACATTTAATAAAATAATACAAAAACAAACATTTTTAATACTAAAAAATATAAATTTATATAAAAATATTTTTTTTATTTATTCATAATTATTATTTTAATTAAAAAACCCCGTCCCAGAATCTTCTAAATTATTTTATTATTTTATTTATAAAACTAGCAATCATTTGGAAAATTGATCTTGGTGGCCGATATTCGCGCCTCCCCTTAGACTAGTCCGCGCCTCGCAGTTTGAAAAACGCTGATTATAATCAGCCTATAATTATAGGCCTAGAGTTTCTAAAAATTTAGTTATTCTATAGTATAGAGTAATTAAAAAAATAAAATACATTTTCATTTTCTTTTAAATAAATAAAATTATTTAGCCAATTCACTTTGAAAAAATCAGAAAATGAAGTGAGATTCTATGAGGAGAGGGGGGGCGAAGTTCCCCGGCTAGGTGCGCAACCCGCTCTAGGGGAGCTAGCAAATAATAAAACGAGATAGTATAAAAAAGATATTTTTTTAATATGAAAGTCTTTTTCGGCATCGAAAGCCATTTAGACTCCGTTCCTATCAAGGGCGTATCCAGAGGTGTTTCTGGGGAGGGGGGGGGGGGTAATCTGGTGTGACTCGTCTCACAACACACTATTTTTTCTTAATTTCGGTAATTTAACGCATTCTGAACTTGTTTGCCAGAATATAAATACAAATCAAATTTTTAATAAATTTTTTTTCGAAAAAAAAAGTATTTTTTTCAAATTTCGGGGGGGGGGAAGGGTAATTACCTCCTTTACCCCACCCTTGTATCCGCCCTTGGTCCCTATTGATTTCTATTGATTGGCAGACAATTCTATTGTCGCTCAGAGGTCCACATCTTGTGGGTACGTGGATGGCGACCACGAGCTGCGACAGGCAGTCCTTCGGTTCTCTATTTCTGTCTCTTCCTTCCTCTTTTCAACAGGCGTCAGACCCGCCTGTCCTATTTCTTCCGGTCGCAACTACGAATGATAGGGCGGGAGGGAGAAAGTAAGATCCGCCGACCCCGCATCGCGGGAATAGGGCGAGGACAGAAGAAGAAGAAGGTAGACAATTCTATTGAAATGTGAGAAGGGATACGAATCCCTGAACACTAGAACTCGAAGCAAGAACTCAATCACGTTCCAGAGGCAAAAAATGAATTAATTATTTAATGAATGCCATTTAAAAATTAAACTTTTATAAGATTTATTAAAAAATTTTTTTTTTAATATAAATGATATTTTCATACACTTTTTATATCTTGAATATAAACATTAAACAGACGAAAAAAAAAAAATATTCACAATTACATTATAGTTTTTTTTTTTTTTTTGAATAAACAAAAAAAATGAGTTGGAATAAATACAAATTTCGTTTAGAAAAATGTACTTGAGGGAACATGGTTCTTTTTTTTTAGCCCTGACCATGCAAATGTCCCAGCGGTGTCTGTTTTACGAGTCTTTTATTTACGACCTTTTTATTCTATGTATTCCCTCTCTTTCTATCTTTCAAAGTATCTTCAGGACCCTTTATGAATGACGCATAAAGGCCACGAAATAAAAAACCGCGCAGTATTATTCTTGTTTTGTTCTCTGGCTGTTAATAAGCTCGTAGAGGCGCCTGATAAAAACTTGGCTCATTGCATATTTATATATATAAAAAAAAAGAATCCACAGGACAGTGAATTAGGTTTCGCAAAACTGCCGTTTGGAGTCTCATAATAAAAGAAAAAAAAAGTTGGAGGGGTAATTGTTATGGCTGCTTGATACTCCCTTGCTGAAGGGTGGCAGCAAACAAAAGAACCGTGCTAAGTGTCTCCAAATGTAAGGGAGGAGGGGCGGGGGGTGTTTATCCCGTCCTATTTCCAAGTACCAATTAGATTAATGCGAATAACCACCCCATGGACGAATGAATGAAATCAACCCTTAATCAAGTAGTATTTATTCACTTAACGATGTCAACTCAAAATTATGAATAAATTTACTTTAAGGAATTATCAAGTACAAGCTTTTTAATTAAATAACATTATTTAAATACACCTTATTATATCCACTGAGTGTTAAATTAGATTTGCAGATCATTTAACTGAAAAGTAAGAAAAATCTAGTCAAGCGTTTTATGATGATGGGGTGACATATGGCGGCAAAAAAAAAAAAATAGCTTACGCATCGTTTAATAAGAAAAGAAAATTTATTTTTATATATCTATGGATAAAAAGAAATGTACAGATGGAAACGCAAAGTAAAAACATGATGTTATTGACCTGTCCACGAGAGCAAGCAAACAACCCTCCCTCCCCCTTCTACCTACCCTCTGCTAAATCAACTGCTCAAACCTCTTTTTTCCCTGAAGAGATTTATGGTACTGACTCGAGGAAATTTATTTTATCTTTTAGCATTGCCAGAGAGAGAGAGAGACTTGTCAAACCGAAAAGGGTGGTTTTTGGACTCGGGAGAAGGAAGTCTATGAAGAGATACAATTCCAAATCCATGGGATTATACGTTAAACCTCGGGAGGAAGAGGATTAATTCAGTTGAAAAACAGGAAACATTAGTAATATCTAAATAAATAAAATTTCATTATTTTTGATATCACTGAAAGCTAATTAAAAAATAAAAATGATTAACAATTTTTTTTATTATTAATATATGTATTCTACCGACTAGAGAACAGAATAATTTTTTTCTGAAGAAGTGATTTTTTTTTTTTGAAAATTGTTTTTGAAGTGGATTTTTTTTTTTATTAGTGAAAAAAATGAAATTTAGTTAAAATAAAAGAAGCATAATTTTTTTAAAAAATAACGGAAAAATATTTCAGAAATTTGGAGAAATGGAGTTCATCTTTTGTAAAATTTTTAAATAAAGAAATAAAAAGTCCTCATTAAATTTTTTTATTTTAAGGAGAGATTATTTAAAAAGGGTTATTTTGGCAGAAAAGTGCAAAAAAATAATTTTATTGATAGATAAAAAGTACTGTAAAGGAATAACTTAAATTAAGTAAAATAAATAAATTTAGTACTTTTTGTATCAGGGTTTATAAAAAAAAGATAAATATTTATATTTCCCAAAAAGTAATGGGCGAGATCTATTATACCCTGCCGTAACAAAGTCAGAATAAAATTAGGTCTAGAATTAATAGAATGCCTCATTTTTAATTTTATGCTTAAATAATTAGCTAATCATTTGAAGATACGATACGTTTTTACTTCATTAAAACAAAAAAAATTTAGATAAATGTACAGTGAGAGGTAATATAAAGCACCTTCATGCACTTTTTCGTGAGATTATTTCATTTAAAAAACGTAAAAACTATAAAGGAAACTTCTGTGCTTCACTTAATTTTAATAAATTCATATTTTCATTTTTTTATAAAAAAAAAAATGAAATAATCACATGAGAAAACGCATGGGGGTGCTTTCATATTGCCCCTTACTGCACATATCTGATCTAGTAGACCTGGAGGTGAGACAACGTTCGGTTTAATTTATTTGAGAAAGGGAAGTATCTTAAAAAGAGGTTCTGCAGCTTAGAAATTGGATTCTAATATGTATTTAAAATCATTAAATTTAATGCAATTAAAAAACATTAAATTTAATGCGAAAAATATAAAAATTTATCTGAACAATATTAATCTATAGTAGAATAAATAAAAGACTAGCTATGTTTATTTCTTTATTATAGAACCCACACCACATCGACGTTTCGGTCAACTATTCAACCATCTTCATGGCTAGGATTCACTCAACAGCGTTTTTCTATTGACTACATATTGGTTCAGCTATTCACCTCGCTAACATACAAAATTCATCTAGTTAAAATGTCTGACTAAAAGCTTATATAAAATTTCTAGAAAAAGAGTAAGTTTGCTTTTATCGGAAAAATAAAAAAAATTTACCTAAATCCTATTCTACCTATTCGGCTCGCCTACAAACGAGCCGAATCAGCAAGTGTGTGGGCTCTCAAGAGACAAAATCAGCCATTAAATACCCTATCTGACGAACGAGCCCGATCCGTGCGGATCTGCTCCCGAGCCGAGCAGAGCCGGACAGAAGGCCCAGACGGATCTCTCACGGCTCGCGTACCAAAGTACCGCATGTATGGGGCGCTTAAGATCCCGAAGACTTAAAAAAAATCAAAATATGCTGGCGACGTTACCAAATCAAAACAAAATTACCGTTCCCTATTTCAAGGATCGTTAATTACCCTTTACTTGCTCTCTATACTTCTTTAGAATTCGTAGTATAAAAAAATCAAATGAATATTTTCATAAATGAAATCAATCTGTTTGTTGATAACTCATTAATCAATTAATCTCAAATAAAGAAGAGATAAATCCAAATAATTTTCCATGGAAAATAGCAGCCATTAAAATCCTTAATGATTATCCTAAAGTCAAGTGTGTCATATTTCGGTTTAAGTATCATCCATGCATGTTAACACAATAGAGGGCCTATATAGGCTTGGATTTTATATTAATAATGCAAAGTCGAAAGAGAGAGAGAGAGAGAAGAGAAGAAGAGGGAAAACGGTTTTAGGTTGGATAGTAGCGGTTACAACCCCCTGGAGGGTAAAATGGAACGGGAACGGAGGGCTGGAATGAAGGCGATGTGAGAAAAATGTTGCGGATAAAAGCCCCCGGGTCTTCGCCTAATTTCATTACCGTACGGGGGTGGTGAATATACGTAGTATATATACAAGAAGAGTTTGTGTATGTGTGAGCGGGTTGTTGGAATAGCTGCTACCCCAAGGACCATACCCTTCTTGAGGCGCGTTTCTACAGACTCGATTATCCAGTTATGTACGGGTTACGATTACCACCTCCCCCTCGTTCTTTTACTCCTTCAAAAAAAAAAAAAGGAAAAGAAAAAACTGGCAACAGTGCTCGGAGCGCGGGTTTAATGGGCCAAGAAGGCTTTTCGCCGACTTGGGATTAAAACGCAACGCTAAGTTGATTAATACCATTGCTATTTTTTCTGTGTATTTAGAGATATATGAACCCGGACAAAGTTTAGCGTGGATATATTGGAAAACCAATGTCAAATTAAATTGCGTGGTTGATTTTCAGAATTCAAGCCTGTTGAATTTGTATATTTGAATTTGGGAATAAATTTGAAGATAAAAGTAGATAATTCACGTTTTTTTATAAACTGTATGACTGGTAGCACAGTACAAAACTTTTCGTGCTTGTTACACTAGATTTAATGTGTCGACATATATTTAGTTTCCAGCGTTAGGGTACATTAGAGTTCAAAATGTAAATACATATTTATATTTTGTTACCATTTCTCCTATTTTCATATGAAGTGCTTTTAATGAAATAATTATTTTGTCATGTTTTTAATGGCGTATAAAGTCTTATATGGCCTGAGTTGCCAAAAAGACTGTGTGAATGTGTGTGTGAGTGTTGAGAGTGAATGAAAAAATAGTGTGAGTGTTTAAAAAAAAAAATCTTTGAATTTGTCAAAGATTTATATGTCAGAATTTAAAAATGAATTAGAATTGTAGAAATTTCAAGAGGGACTCACCAAATGAAGAATTTCTGGAATTAAAACCGATCAGCAAGCGCTCGGACCACGTCTATCAGGAACAGCTTTCTCAATCTTACTGAATGAAGCACAAAGGATAACCAGGTTTCAAGCCGCTTTCAACCTGTTGAAACAAGAATAAAACCATGTTGAAAAGTATATCTATAAAGTAGTGTATTAGTCTGTGTGAGAATGGCATGTGTGTGTGTGTGTAAAGAAATTATTTAAAATATCTGGCGTGACTGGTCGCACCAGATTTTTTGTATCAACATATACAGTATTTTGTTAGATTCAGGTAGCACGGTAGGCATACGGCTACATAACAATTCAAGATGGAAAAGTTTGTTTGTTTTTTTAGTCTTTTCGGCATCTTACTTGTTAGACCAAATCATAGAAGAAGAATATCTGCACTATCTCTCTTCTACAGGTATTACCATGGTCAATGCTCTGCCGAATTAAAATCAATTATCCCACCCAATGCAACATATTCACGGAACACAAGTGAGGCATCTTCCCAGCATCCCTATGCTGTTCAGATCACGACTAACAGAACAAATCAATTTCATTCTTCCTTTGTCCCCATGACCTCCCGTGATTGGAACAAGCTCCCTGCTTCTATCTTCCCCAAAACCTACAATCTTCAGACTTTCAAGTCTAACCTCAACAGGCATCTTCTCAGTTCCCGCAGTTGAGTTTCCCCTTTATGCTTCTCCTTTTGTTTTTATTTTCTTCCTGGCTGCATGTGACTATTGGTCATTATAGGTCTTCGGACCTTATGCACCCATTCCAAAAAAAAAAAAAAAAAAAAAAAATAGTCGTTGAACTATAAGTGTGAATGTTAAAAAAAAGAGTACAAGAGTAAAGTGTGCTTCAAACAATTTTAAGAGGCAAATTAGAGGATTTTAAAGAGCACCTAAAATACAGTGGCTTCATTGGGGGTGGGGCAGGGGGAATTTACCCCCCCCCCCCCAAGAGCTCTGATTTTTTAAAATTTTTATATTATTCTTAAATAAAATATTTCAAAATATATCTAACATAAGATTATATAGACTTAATAAAAACAAACCAAGAAAAAGTTGAAATGTCGCCCCTGCTAAAATACTATATGGTTTATTGATTTCCAAAATGGTTAGAGCGAATTTTGAGAAAATCGAAAAAACTGAAAACGTAGATATTAATATATAAGTAAAGTACTATTAGGCCTACTCTTTGGCGGATATTAAAAGCTTATTTTCGCCTTACAGGAAGATACCTAACTTAAATATAAAATTACAGCCTCATAGCTCATTCAGTAGCGTCTTTTCAAATTTTTCTTGGGGGGGGTAGTTCATAAAATTTACTTACAATTAGGTATCTCAAATTTGGCCAAAAGATATTTAATTAGTTTTTAAATTTTTTACAGCTAGATATATTTTATTTAATAATAGATATAAAATTTAAAAAAGATCAAATCCCTTGGGGAGAGGGGGCCTGGGGCCTTGCCCCCCCCCCCCAATGAAGCCGCTGAGCTCATTTCCTTCATGCCTTAAATTGAACACACACACACACAAGCACACAGACAGATCATTTTGCGAGACTCTCTTTTTTGGGCTCAGGGTGTCTCGAAATTTGTATATTCACCAAATATTTGGCTTAGAATTTTTGACATCAATCCAATACTTTCTCTCTATATATTAGCATACATACTGTAGTACTTTAGATAAATAAATGGAAAAGAAGAATTGGCTTCGGTGTTATAAAATCTCTCAACTCTGTAGTGACGTTTCGGTTTTAATGGGCTATTACCACCTTCAGTCAATTAAGTGCTTTAACAAACATTGTTATTTTTCTATAAACTTTTTAAAACGTATTATTTTATTTTTGTTTAGCATAATATAAGATAATTATTTATCAGTGTGACGTAATTAATTAAACATGAGATTAAAAAAAAAAACAATAGAAATAGTAGAGAGTGTGTCTTGCGACGAGAAAGTTGAATTAACAAAGGATAAAATAAACATGTCTACTTATAAGTTAATTAAAATTCTTAGATAAATCATTTATCATGCGATACTTCACTAGAGATTAAGTTATTTCAAAAGAGATATTTATTTTTTAGTAAAAAAAAAAAAAAAACTGTAATCCTATCTTGATGGCGGTTTAAATTTTTCGTAGATTATCTCACTTAAAAATTAATTACATCTTAAGTTTTTAAGAATTTTTAACTGTAATCAATGATTCAAAGATTACTTATCTCTTTTTCAAGTAGTAGGAGTTATAATTAAATCTCTAGTTAGCGGATTAAATAACTCTATCGGTGTTGAATTATGGGATTTAAAAAGTAGTTTTTTATTTTTATTTTTTATTTCATTTAAGGTCTTTTTCGGCATCGCCATTTAGACCCCGTCTCTATTTATTACTTTCTCTTACCTCTATATATGTTAATATATAGAGAGAGAAAGTATTGAATTCATGTCAAAAATTCGATGTCGAGATTTTAATGGATATACATGTTTGAGGTCCCCTGAATCAAAAAAAGTGGTTTTCGCGACATGGTCTGTCTGTGTGTCTTTGAACAAAATAACTCAAGAACGAAAAGAGCAAGGAGGTTGAAATTTTATATTTAAGTTAGTCACCCCTATGGAACGTGACTCGAAGCTTTTGAACAAAATTGGCCAAAGAGTATGCTGACGATCTGCAGATTTACCGCTCGTTCATTTCTACCGAAGGGTCCGATGCAGTTGATACAATGAATGCCACAGTTAGAAAAATTTGCTCCTGGCATGTGGAAAACGGTTTGGTCTTCAATGTCCGAAAGACGAAGGCTATTCTGATTGGCAGTCACTCATTGACTGCTAGGACTCTTGAGAGATTTATCGGGAGTTCAGGTGGGAGGTGTTAAATTGCCCTACGAGACGTGTGTTAAGAATCTGGGGGTCTTAATGGATAGCGGTTTGACATGGTCGGAACAGGTGGAGATGTTCCACAGGCTTGTTTATTCCATCCTTTTCAGATTAGACGACTTAATGAGTTTCTTCCACTCCAGACTAGGGCCCAGTTAATGTGGGCTTTGATAATGCCCCATTTTGACTATGGAAGTGTGGTCTATGGGGGTCTATCAGCGGGTCTTGGTCGCAGGTTTGATATGGCGCTGAATGCATGTGCTAGGTTTATATTCGATGCCTCCAGGTTTGAGCACGTGTCGCAAAATTATGATCGCCTTGGGTTTCTTACAATTGTTAGACTCGCTGGGAGAAGAGCTTACATGTTGGAAGTAATTAACAGTGGTATACCTGCTTATTTATTTAATCGTTTAAAGTTTTCCAACAAAAAAATGTATGACTTAAGGTCCTCCCAGCAGAATTTAATGATCCCCAATCATTATCAACTGCCTTCCATGAGACGTTTCTGATTCGTTCTGCTCAACGTTTGGAACTCGATCCCGCTATACTAGAGGGGGGCTTCATATGGGAATTTCTTGGGAAATTTGAGAGCGTATGTGATGAGTCTGAGAAATTAGTGGTCGGGATGCTGTTTGGAGCGGGTGAGTGTCTTGATTGTCTCTCCTGGTTGTTGGTTGTTTGGCCATGGGTGGTGGTAGATTGAGAGTAATGTTTATGTTTGAAGCAAGGAAAAAAAAATCAATGTAATTCCAGCATTAGAACAGAAACCCAAAAAAAATCAATTTTTTTTGACCTGTGTTATTAATTTTTTTCAGCACCTATTAATTTTAACTATTTTATTCTGTTTCCACCCTTAACAATTACCCACTTTTCAGATATTTTGGTTAACAAAAACAACTCAACATTCAGGCTCCGATTTGATAGTTAATTAATTAATATTTTTGGGTCGTTCTCGAAAGACCCTCACACAAAGCTATAAGCCTACCGGCTTTCCCCGTCACTAAAAGCATTATATTGAACACACAACCACACAAGAAGAGAGAGCTATAGGGTGACCCAGCGACAAGCAAGGGCTTCAATCGTCACTATATTAATAAATCATTTGATTTTTTTTAACTTGTTCAAATTTGATTAGATATTCCACGATATAATAATAGTTGCTTTCTGAGTTTTGCAATAGAATTAATTATAAACAAATTTATTTTAATTTTTACGTTGTCTTACATATATGGACCGTGTTATACAACGGTGTGTCAAAGACCAAAAAATTCAAAATTGAGTTAAGCACGGAATATTGTTTCAAATGCTATAATTAATAGACTAGTATTTTTTATGAAATATGTCCTAAAAAATTTATATTTAATGTTACTTGCACAATTGACAAGAAATAATTATATATAATCCAATGTAAACAAAAAACTTTATTGTTGATTTTCTCAAAACTCGATGTTTGGTCTTTGACACATCATTGCATAACAGGGTCCATATAGGCTATAATATAGCATATTATGTTAACATATATATAGACTATATACAGAAATATTGGATTCATTTTAAAAGTTCGTTTTCGAGATTTTGATGGAAATACACGTTTCGAGTCCAAAAAAGTGGGTCCCACAAAATGGTCTGTCTGTTTGTGAACAAAATATCTTAAAAATGAAAAGAGCTAAGAGATGGAAATTTTAGATTTTGGTTAGGCTCCCCCCTGGCACCTAATACGAAGCTTTTGAAGAAAATTGGCCAAAGAGTACTAATTACCGAAGGTAAGAGAAAGTTGTGTACTGTGAGACCAGAAACATCAGATTTTTTATTAAAGTTTAAATTTTTTTGGCTCTCTTCGGTCATTGAGACTTTATAAACATGAAGAATATTTAAATGGTTTAAATATAGGGATGGAGTCTAAATATTCTCAAATATTAAAAAATATAGGTAGAAGATAAAAATGTATTTTTTGAAAAGAAGAAGGCTGAGTGATAATTAACTAAAGAAGGTGATTGTAGGCAGCCAGCATGGAATAAAAATCTTTATTAAATATCGTCGACGTTTCGGGAACGCATCGTTCCCTTCTTAAGGGCGATAAAATGATAATGTTGCTTAGATTGATACATGTCGGTTCATACAAAAATATAACATAAATTTGCATATATTATGTTAAATGGGTCCGAAAAAGCATTGACCAAGATTGAGACTCACATATATCAATCTAAGCAAATTTAACAATTTATTGTCCTGAAGATGCGTTCCCGAAAAGTCGACGATATTTACCAAGTATTTATGTAATTTCTCAATCAATAATAAATTTATTTTTCCAAAAATAAAATATAATTTAAAAAGATAGTTCTCAGTTGATTTAAGGGAATAATGCACACAGACTTTGTTCCACCCGGTACCTAGATATCTCGGAATATATATATAGTATCGGAGAGTTCATTAGAATAAAAGCCGTACTCGGCGGTGGCACGGATTGGTATTCGCCGAGGGGATTGCGTGGCACGCGCGTGCTTTTAACCCCGTCCCCTCAAACCCTCCAATTCACTCCTAATGGATTCGTCCCCCTGGGCAGTCGGCAGAGTGTCTCTACCTGCTCCTGTAGTTGTCATGCGGCCGTCCGTCCCATATACTGCCTGCATTTCTTTTGTTCCCAATTCTCCTGTCTGTTTTTGTTGTTGGTGTCGAAATGGTTGGGGTTATTCTTGTAATTCACTATACAACTCTTTCTCTCGCTCGCACACTTTTTTTTTTTTATTTAGGAAAAAACTGAATTGACTAAAAAAAAAAAAAAACAATGTTCGAAATGTTTTTCTAAAATAAAAATACACTTCATTATTAAATGAATTTTGTATTTTTTTTTTTTTTTAAGGTTATATTCTCAATTTCTTAATTATTAATTATTAGAGTGGGTAAGATATGAAGGGTTCAGAGCAAAAGTGAACCAAGTCTACTTTTTACTTAAATGATTCAAAGTTAAATCCTTATATTTAATTCCTCTTAAAATATACAACATTTATTTATTTACATCTGAGCAATCATTAAGAACTTCAATTATACTTTACACATTTTAAATTTTATATTCAGATTTTTAGCTCTTTTTCAGATATATATATATTTTTTTGCAATAAGGAACTGCTGGACTCTGTACGATTAGTATTGACATACGGACATGGTTCATTATTACACCGAAAAAAGGGAAAAATAAGAAAATTGTATACTTTTGGACTTGATCCACTTTTGCTTTGAACCGCTCTTATCTATATATGGACCCTGTTATGCATTAGTGTGTCAAAAGCCAAAAAATTAAAATTAAATTAAGTTAAGCACGGAATATTGTTTCAAATGCTATAATTAATAGTATTTTTTATGAAATATGTCCTAAAAAAATTGATATTTAATGTTACTTGCACAATTGACAAGAAAAATTATATATAATCCAATGAAAACAAAAAACTTTAATGTTAATTTTCTCGGTAGCTGGGGCTTGACACACTAATGCGTAACAGGGTCCATATATAAAAATGAAATGGTAAAAATGTATGTATGTATGTATGTGTGTTCTATAGAAATCCACAATTTTCAATGAACCTATTTGAAATTAAGTACACATATAGTACATGGACCAGGGAGTAACGTAGTAATAATCTGAATCTCTTAAATATTTTGGAAAATTAATTATAATCAAATTTTTTCAATATGAGAACACAAAATCAACAAATTGGCTCGGAAATTAGAGAGGCAGTTAGTTGCTCTGGGAAACAGCTTTCTGGTTATACGACTATGCGCTGTGTGCGGGGCTACGCAGCAGTTGAAAAACGAAGAGAGCGCGCATACGACTGTCCCTTCAAACAGTCATAAATAGACCCTTTTGTGCTGTGCCCAGTCGGTAACCTCACTTGAATGCCCTCCGGCCTTGGTGTAGTGGTTAGTGTGCTGGCCATTTGTATCTAGGGCTGTGGGATCGCATCCCGTCTCATGCGACATTTTATTTGAATTGGATTCCCTATGTAGCGAATTCGAAAGTATAGAAAAAATACCTCAAACCAGTTGATTATTAACAAAAGAATTTACTTTACTTTAGAGCATGATGACACTATCTGGTACTTTACTAAAATGAAGAATTAAAAAAAAAAAAACTTTCAAAAACAATTAGTCAGTAAAGCTCAAGTACTCACTAATGTTATATTGAGATCCTAATGGTAAAATAAACGGTCCAATTTGCTAAGCGATGAAGTCGATTCTGATTCAAATTTACCCAACGCTATGGTAATAAATTTTAATGGAAAAGGAAGGCCAGAAGCCCAGAAGAAACCACAACGTGTATTCTGACATCTGTTATTTATATATTTGAAATTAATTAATTTTAAAAAACAACGATAAACAGTTAAACAAGGGTTTAAAATATAGAGATATTCCTTTATTATTAAAATATTGGCTATACCCGTATAGTATGATTAGAAAATTGAATTAATAGTCCCTGAGGAAAAAATACATTTTGAAATAATCAAAAAGTTGTTAAGTAATTAAATAAATAATATAATACATATATCCAACGGGTATTATTTGTTTTATTTATTTATTTATATATATAGCTTACTATATATTAAAAAATACGTTATTTAATGAAAACAATGTGTTCTCAGAATAAAATAAAAGGTTTTCATACGTTGGCGTACTCTATATAATTTATATATATTGCATTAAATTAATTACAAATGCTTTTATCGTACTACCGGAATAATTGAGGTGTTCTCTTGATATATTCATTTGTGTCTACATAGAGCTTAATTTAAACAACTGCTCTGATTAATCTAAAGCACATGTTTCATTATCTTATTTTATTTACTTTTTAAATATGAAATGAATTTTTTTTTATTACATTATTTTGCCTTTTCCATTTGTGTTTTTTTTTTTTATTAAAGTAAAAAAAAGGATAACGGACTCAAAAGTAAATAAATACATTTCAAATTGATTATTATATGGATGCACCACCTATATGCCTATATACCCTGCACTGTAAAAAAAATATGAATTTTCATTCATATCTCATAAACTTTGGTGGTTTAATTTTAATAGACCTAGGATATGAGTTAAAATTAATATACAAGTATATGAATAAGTATCGCTTTAAAAAAAATATGAATTTTCCTTCTTTTTTCACATACTTTCGTAGTTTAATTTTAATACACCCAGAATGTGAATTAAAATTAATATAAAAGTTTATGAACAAATTACCAACTTTTAAACTTATCTTTTTCTTTGTGTGCCGCCAAATTTTGAAATCGTTAAAAGTGTACCGCGACAAGTTGAGAATCACTGGTCTAAACGTTCTCAAATAACTTGAGTACCTCAAGGAATTTTTATTAATATTATTTTATAATTATTTTAAGGAAACTTGAAATTATTCTTTTAAAATTCATTTCCAAAATCTATATTGATTAAATTCTGGTTTGAAATTCGCGCTCTAAACTATTTAAATATTTATGAAGTCATACTAATTAAATAATTTTTATAAAGTAATTCAACTAAATAGCTATAGAAATTAAAATTAAAATTAACAATTTCACCAAAATAATTAATTTTAAAATATACAAGAAATTGGTTAGGTTGGCACCAGGTTGGCACCAAATTCTGTTTTTGAAGTAGCTGATTTAACGCATAGATAATTGAACGTGTATTATTATTTAAAATGAAATATAAATATTTAATCAATATATTGAAATAGGAACATTTTACTAACAAAATCGTAAGTATTGAATTTGAATTTTTTCATTGAAATTTTTTTTTTCTCAATTTCAAATCTATTATTGTTTGTCATTTTTCAGGTGAGGTTAGTCTCCAACGAGGGAATAAACTCCAATCATACTGCAATGGAAATGTAACTCTTTATTACTTCTCAAAGAAGATGAAAATCGACATATTTTTTGTATTAAATTATTAAAATGATTTGTATTTGTGTTTAATTTACTTGGAAATGTATAAAAATTTATTTTTTGATACAAATTTATAATTTTAATACTTTAATTTGTTTTATTATTTAGTAAAATTGTATATTTTAATATAATATAATTTTTTTTTAATAAATAAAAAATAAAATAAATAAAAAAAACTATTATTTCACCTAGACCACTCACTTTCCCTCAAAAGTATAAACTCGTAAGGACTTTAATTTTTGTTTATTAAAGCTTTTGTGGTTTGAAATATTATTATTAGGAGAATTTTTAATTATAGACCACATATTTGTATTAAATATTTATTAAAAATATATATATTTGTACAGTATTTATATATTTTTAATAAATATTTAATACAAATATGTGGTCTATAATTAAAAGTTCTCCTACTTTCATTTTTCACAAAAAAGTATATTATTTCTCATAAACCCGTAATTTAAATTTCATATACCAAAAATGAATTTATTCACATACCCGAAAATGAATTTTTTCATATACCCGAATATGAAAAATTTCATATCTGGGTTTGTGAAAATTCATTTTTGGTATATGACCTTTCTCATATACCCAAAATGAATATTCATAAACAGTTTGTGTAACAGACTTCCTATACATGTGTATGAATCTGGCTCGAAAATTTTTAACAGTGTGGGATAATATAATTAATTTAACGGATTATAATCCGAACTAGACTCAAGACCTAATCTAGAGAGGGGAGGGGGCGGCGACCAGATTTTTTATTATTATAATAAGTTTATATATTTTTATATGATAATCTATTTATATAAGTCTGTCTGTCACGATCTATTTGGACAACTTCCCGTTGGAATTTTGAAACGAAAGTTTTTATGCTTAAAGAGGACCTTCTAGGGACTGAGGAATATTATTTTCATCTCGAAATTCCCATTACTTTTCGAGTTATTAATTCCTAAATTTCCTATTTCTTCCATAGTAAATGTATAGAGAAATATTTATGTATTCTTTGCATTTATGTATTCTTTGGATGAAAACAAATCGTTAAGCATGCACTGGATTGGAATAATAATGATAATTTTTTTACTTAATTAAGAATAGGCGGAGGTCCGCCGCAGGGGAGCCCGAGCTAGCTGGCGGGAGGTCCAGGGGGCGAAGCCCCCGGCTAGGCGCGAAGACGCTGAAGGCGGGCGCCGCCCACCTTTGGTAAAACAGACAGACAGACCATGTTGCGAAAACTAGAGACCTTAAATCATGTAGAGGCCTATCCATCAAAATCTCGAGATTGAATTTTTGACATGAAACCAATACTTTGTTTCTATATATATTAACATATATAGAGGTAAGAGTAAAAACTCAAATTTTATCATACAAGTGTAGCCTAGTGCTTTTAAAAATTCAAAACGACCTCTTTTGGAGTATAGAGAACCAAGAATTAATTAAATAAGTGTGAAAATGAAATGGAACCATAGATTAGGAATTTATTTTATGAGAACAAACGAATTTTAAGATAAAAATAAATTTCACCCAATAAAATAAATTTTTTCATTTTCCTTCTGTGAAAAGCGAGGGGCGACACAAAGAGAGGGAGAATAGGAAAGAGAGAAAGAGAGAAAGACACACTCACATATCAACAGAATAAATAATTTCATCTCAATGATTTTTATATAATAATAATTCACTAAGTTAATAATATAAATAGGTTTATTACTAGAGTTGATAAGGAATAATAAATAAAGTGATAAATTATATGGCAAAGAGTAAATTCTTTTTACATTCATCTGACATTCAGACCAAATAAATGATGAAAGTTAATATATTTACCTTGAACGAATTATCAAAGAAGATATTTCAGAGGTTTCTTGATTATCACAGGAACGAATTTATCAATAAACAATTCACATTTAAACACTTGAAATAATTAAATTTAAAATAAACTGTGGATCACACTGATTGACACTTTAATAGGCAAGTCGACAATAGAAAATGAATAGTTCATAGGAAATGAGGGCGCTGAGAGCGCTGCCGGCCAACAACTAACAAAGACCACTCAATTCAAATGAATAATAAAATAAAATTTTCATATAATTACCTATTTTTATAATATTAATATTAAAGTTAACAGTAAAAAAAATTTATAAGAAATATTATCTTTTCATATACATTTTTAAAACCATTATTTTTTATTATAAGCTTTTTTTCTTTTTATTTTATAAATAAAGCGATTTTCTTTGGTCTAATGGTTAGAAAATCTGAAAGCTGTCCCGTAGACTGGGGTTCAATTCCCAGCAATATCAAAAAAATCTTTTTTTTTTAAAGAGCTACTAATTTTTACTTTCTCTTATCCTATATATGAAATATATAGAAAGAAAATATTGTTATTATTACAAACATGGGCTCTGATTTTTAAAAATTATTAGGGGGGCCTAATTTAGACGGATAAGAAGATCCACCAAGATTAATAGACATAGTTAGATAGATTTTGCTCTGAGGCTGTTAGATTTATTTAACTATCTCTCAAAAATAAGATTTTTTTTTTTAATTTAGTCTATGTGTTTCCTTTTTTTCATGGGCGTCGAGGGGCCATCGCAAAAATACTCTTATTAATATTTTATATTGATTAAATAACCTATTCTCTAGCATCTATTCATGATTCATCTTTTGAAAATCGATTATATGATTTTAAAAAAATTTCCGAAGATCTTGTCTGGCCATAGTTATCAGAAATATTACGGACGAGGTGATTTTTTTTGTCGCTAGTTTTCAAAACTTATCAAATTGATCTCGATAATAGACATATCATACTAAAAGAAAAAAATATTTTTAAATTTTTATCATCATTAATTTGCATCGGTGATATTAATAAATGAAGACAAAAATGTAATCTGGTACAATCTTTTGATTAGAGCGCTTGGAACACTCCCATATATTTATCTGAATGATGAGACAATCTGTGTCTAGGATATTTGTGAATTTTGCCGATAAATAAAATTCTTTATGATTTGACAGGAGAAATAAAACAGCAAAAATTTTCAGGAATCGCCTTATACCATATAATTTGCAAATATTTCGGCCGGCCTAACGCCTGGCCACCTTCACTGCAGGATACAGTTCTTTGGCGATCCTTCGTCTGGGGATAAAAAAATCTTTTTTTACACTTCTTTTAGTTTATTTGGAAAAAGATAGAATTTTTTTTTAAAGAAATGATGATTTATTAATACATAGGCCTACAATCTTGCTAATCCGGACTTCGATACTCCGGCATACATATCGACTAATCCGGCGTGTTGAAAAGCTACTTCTTCGGGATATTGCTTCCAGAAAACAAAGTGTGATTACAGATTTTTTCAAGAGATATATATTCAATATTAAATGTTTCGGATAGTCCAGCATTTTCAGAATTCGGCATAGTGCCAATCCCGTTTATCGCCGGATTAGTATGACTACTATATATTGTTATTTTGGTCAAAGCTGCAGTAGATATAGGCCTAGTATTATTTCGGGCAAGTCTTTGTTTGCCAAAAATTGATTTTTGATAATATAGGCCAACTCATATAAAACATCTTCCAATCCAATCTAGAGACTCATTATCTACAAGAGGCTTAAATTCGTTGAAATCTGTGAATTCTCAAATTTCAAATTTCGAAAAAATAAATACTCCATTGGAAATATTCCATGCAGGGGCGTAGCGAAGAGATTTTTTCAGGGGGGGAGAAGGCCAAAAATGCCAACTAAATTCAATCAATTTGCCAACTGTACA
This sequence comes from Euborellia annulipes, assembly GCA_023213315.1. NCBI lineage: Eukaryota > Metazoa > Arthropoda > Insecta > Dermaptera > Anisolabididae > Euborellia > Euborellia annulipes. The sequence goes on from JAKCPI010031547.1 coordinate 115,816, forward strand.
ATTCACATTCTTTTTCATCCTATATACAGTATATTAATTTACTAGAGGCTAAACCGGACGCCCTTTAGTCGCTATATGACATGTTCGATGTTTTATGTCTCCTCCCCCTTCACTTTTCTATTTTAATATTAAAAAAGTAAAGGATTAAACAAAATTTTTGATAGAAATATAATTAAGGCAAGATTTTTTTCAATTGAGAAATCCCTCATATAATTACACTCAATGAAAAATTTTGTCGAGTAGTACAGGACTCTTACCGACTAAATCCCTCTTCTATTGTCTAATGTGTAATTTACCGGGGTGTTTTAAGCAATTCCTGGGTTTTTATATAGGATACCCTAATTCCAAAAATACCATAAGTTTTTCTCCATCAAATTTAGTTTTAGAGATTTAGAGAAAATTAAATTTTAATAGAAAATGAGCCCTAGAGCGACTCTTATTTTGAATTTTCTGGCTTTACCCCTTAAAAAGAAATATTTAGAAACTCGCTTAGGGTGCCCTTTCATAACAAGCAATTTGCATAACGAGCAAAAAAAATTGTAAAAATATGATTTGCTTAACGAGTAACGTTTCGCATAACGAGTGGAGAGGAGAGAGAAAGTCCCGGATTGTGCTCATTTTACATCAGGGGGGACAGCTCTAAGGGGAGAATGTTATTGTTTTGCCTAACGAGTGTTTCGCTTTACGAGTACGATTCTGGAACGAATTATGCGAAGTTCCACTGTACATAGAAATAAAGTTTCAGTCCAATTGGAGGCGATTTAGTGGTGCAAAACACGGCTAAAATTTTAGAAAAATCGAATTTTTTCAGTTTTTTAAACTTTAGACACCCCTAATAGGTAGAATCTTTTACCATCACTGAATGCAAAAAAACATATATTTACGATATTCTGTAGTTTTTTCACTTTCTAAAAATCATTCTAAAGAAATTATGAACAAAATAGTTATCAAAGTCAATTTTGTTAAAAAGCAAATATAAGAAAATTTTATGATAAAGATGGTGTTTTGAGCCAAGAATTTAGAGCTATTCTTGGGTATGGATGGATAGCTCTGAATCCTGACTAAGAAAACAGTTTTGCTCATAATTTTGTTATCAATGAATTATTTTTTTTTTTTCGGCTACAGAGGCCAGGTATGACTTTATTTAAAATATTTCTAAATTACATTATACCGATGGCTACCGATAGGACGTTCCACAAGCTGAATGCTCGGGGTAACCAATCCCGGGGCTTTCGCCACGCTTGGCATTGCTTAACTTTTGGAAAGTTGAAAACTATAGAAGATCGTAAACATACTTTTTTCCATTCAGGGATGGTAAAAATTCTATTCAGGAATCCTTAAAAAAAATGAAAAAATCCAATTTTTCTAAACTTTTAGGCATGTTTTGCACCACTTAGCCACCTCAGATTGGGCTCAAACTTTACAGTATAGACCTATTTTTCTATGTATTTCAACTAACAAGAGGTAAGGACTTAAAAAAATCTAGAAAATTCAAAATAAGAGTCGCTCTTGATCAGATTATTTATTAAAATTTAATTTTCTCTATATCTCTAAAACTAGAGCCGATGGCGCAAAATTGATGGCATTTTTGGAATTAGCGCTTCCATATAGCCAGGAATAACCCTAAATTTCAAAAAAACTTTTTTTGTTGACCTGTATAAAATTTATATTTCTATCAAAAACATTGTTTAATTGGAATTCCTTTTTTTACAATTATAGTAATAAAGAAAATTCAAATGAACGACTGCGGTTTCTTTTATTTGTTCAAATATTTTATTTTTTTCTCTTTTAAAATAATCCTAATGATTTTCTTTATGTGTTTGTATTATATTGTATAAATTTATATTCAGTAAAAAGAAAATAAATTTATTTATTTGAAAATTAAAAAAAATTTTTTTTTTTTTAATAGATGAAAATGTAAAAAAAGAAAATTTAATTTTTTTTTTAAATTAAAATATAAATTAATTTCTTTTAAATAAACTTTATTTTGCCAACTGGTCCTTGATTTTGCCAACATTTGCCAACTCGATCCGACCTGGGGGGGGGAGACTCCCCCCCCATCCCCCCCCCCTTGGCTACGCCCCTGATTCCATGTCTATTGTCACTGGTTGTTTGTTGTGCTGTTATGCAAAGAAAGTAAACAACCAAAATAAAGAGAGTGCATTTGGAAATGTCTACACATGTAGTGTTGTATTAGGAAAATAAACATGATATTATGAGCAAACAGCAGAGATAGAAATAGAAATTTGAATTAATTATTTATCGAATTACTGGCATATCATCGTTATTGCAAAAGGAAACGAGAAATGCATTTCAATTTTTAACCGCCTTATGAATTCATAAGGAACTAATTAACTTAATATTTGCAGAAATAAAATTGCAATAATATTTGTATGATTGTATAATAGAATTGTCTATATCCTAGTTAACATAATAAATTTATTTTATCAATCATTTGAACTAACGCTGTGAGTTTGTACGATTGATTATTCATCTAAATATTAATTAATTTTTTTTTTTTTTTTTTTTTTTTTTTTGACATTTCAACTCCATTAAGGTTAAATGATAAGAAGAAAATTTTAAAACACTAGCCGCGACGCCCGCCTTCGGGACAGAATATTCTAAAAATTATACTTTTTAAACGTAAAGGTTCAAAATTCGTTGGGACTCTTGCTTGGATACCGAGTAAACAAACATCGATAGTTTTTCTCTGGTGCCCAAAATCGCCTTTTTTAGTAATTTTAGTCTGATTTGGGCTATTTCTATCTTATATTAGCTGTGTTGTTACTTTCTTCTCGTCGATTATAAGAAATTTGGAGTTTTAGAGATAAAATTTGTCTTTTAAGGTAAATAGCAAACTTTTTATTATTGTTTTTTTTTTTTTTTTTTTGTTTTTGTCTCTACTAGCTCATAATTTCGGCAGTTTTCTTAATTGGGAATTACGTCCCAATTTGTTCTCGAGCCGGTGTATAAGTAATTTAATTACTGGTCATATTTTTAAGTCTTCACCATGTCCAAGGGAGAAGTGTTAGGCCTCTCGTCGGGGAGTTTGAGTAAAAAACATAAATGGGAGAGTTTTACTGATCAAGGGGAAGGTTATAATTTAATGTATGAGGAGAGTACTTACTCTAAAAGTGATTTTGCTGGATCGTTTCCGAGATTCTTTCTCATTACCCATGCTGTAGAGGCTAGAAACCTCTCGAAAGTTTCGCCATTTCTCGTAGAAAAGGTCTTATCTTATAAGGTAGGCAAGGTCAAGAATGTTAAAAAATTAAAGTCGGGCCAAATCTTAGTCGAAGTAGCGAATAAAGCACAATCGATAGCTATTAAAAACTTAGACTGCTTCTCACCTGATATTCCTTTGAAGGTGGAATCCCATGCTCGACTTAATACTTGCAAAGGAGTTGTTTACTGTACTGACCTTATAGAAGTTGACACAGAGGAGATTTTAAGTGAGCTGAAATCTCAAAACGTTACCTATGTACGTCGTATTACTCAGAAGTCGAATGGACAGATAAAAAACACGCCTTTATTGATACTTACCTTTGACAAACCTGACCTCCCTTTAAAGATCAAAGCGGGTTATCATTCCCTCTCTGTTAGGGAATATATACCTAACCCTATGCGATGCTATAAGTGTCACGAATTCCGACATGTTCAGAAATTCTGCTCTAAAACCGAACCTGTTTGCTCCTCTTGTGGTCTAACGAGTCATGTAGGACCCGAGGAAGTTTGCAACAGACTACCCAAATGTGTAAATTGTAATGGGGAACACAACTCGTATTACAAGAAATGTCCTGAATTTGAAAAAGAGTCAGCCATTACAGAGATATCAATTAGGGACAAAATATCGATCTTCTTGGCAAGGAAAAAATTTAACGAAAAATTGGCGGGAAGGGAGAAATCTTATGCTAGTATCTCTAATAATACAAATCATCTAGATAAAAATAAATGTACCTCTTGTGAAAATCTCAAAGGTATTATTACTAATTTAGTTAGCCAAATTGATTCTCTGACAAAACAAATAAAGGTTTTGACAGAAAATCAAGAAAAATTTAATACTAAGAATTCAGAAGTCATGGACATTACGATTAATAATGGTTCAGGTGAAATTGGAGTAATAACGGATATTAGTTTACAACCGAAATCCGAGACAAAGGTCTTGGGGGAAGTTAACATTCCATTAGAACAGGAACCATATTCTTACGACCTCTTCTCTGAAAATGAGGCTGAGGGAGCAATCGCTGCAAATAGCTCAGGAAGCGAAAAAGGGTCAGGTACGGCGAGACCTTGGAGGGAAAGATCACCTCAAAAGAAATTTTTAAAGAATAAAAATAATAATAAAAAGTCGAGTCGGAAGCATTAAATCCTCTTTAATTTTAAAAAATGGCTCTAATCGTTCAGTGGAACTGTCATGGTTTTTTCGCTCATCTTGCAGAAATTAAAAAATTAATCGAAATGTTTAACCCGATCTGTCTGTGTTTACAAGAAACCTATTTGATTCCGGAACAAAATTATACATTAAAAGGTTATAAAACTTTTAGGCGAGACAATATTCTAGGTCTAAGGAGAAATGGAGGAGTGGCTGTGTTGGTGAAAGAAAAATATTTTTCGAGAGAACACCAAATCAATAATAATAATTTACAAGTGATTGCCGTAGATGTTAAAACCTCGAATCAAACCTTTTTTACAATTTGTAATATTTATATTCCACCTGAGAAAGAAATAATTAAAACAGAAATTGAGAGTATACTTAACAATTTTAATAATAACTACTTCTTGTTGGGAGACTTTAACTCACATAATACCTTGTGGGGCTCTCACTCTATTAATAGTAGAGGGAGGGTGATGGAAGCCCTTTTAATGGGCCAAGATCTTATCATTATGAATAATAAAGCACCCACCCATTTTTCGTCAGCACACGGTACATATTCATCAATAGATTTGACTTTGGCAAGTCCTTCTCTAGCGAGGAAATTCAAATGGTTCCCGCATCAGGATCTCTGTTCGTCTGATCATTTTCCTTTGATCATTGCTCCTCTGGAAAAAAGAACTCTTAATTTGGTTCACAGTCAAAAGATCAAAGTTAAAAATGTCAACTGGGATGTATTTAATTCGAACTTAAATTTTGGAGATGAGGCAGAGGTGGAGGTCAACAGTAGGGTGGGAAATTTTAAGCGAGCCTTATTAGAAGCTGCGGATGCGAGCCTCTTGAAAGTCCCGAGAAAACAGTACCCTCCTCCTGTTCCGTGGTGGAACGAGGACTGTAAAAGAGTAACTCGAGAGAGAAGGAAGATTCTAAACAGGTTCAATAAATTCCCTACAAATGAAAATCTTGCTGCCTTTAGGAAAGCTAGAGCTAAAGCTCGATTAGTAATTAACACAAGTAAAAGGAAATCTTGGCATGACTTCTTGGAATCCCTAAATCCTAACACTCCTAATACTGTCGTTTGGAGGAGATTAAACTCAGTTCTTGGGCAAACTAAATCACCGGGTATTGCATTTTTAGTATATAATGGAGGAATTATTACGGATAAAAGGGAATTGACTAATATACTGGCTAATCACTTTTCTATGGTATCCTCGAACCTTAATTATACACGCGAATTTCTTAGGATTAAGAGCAATATGGAGGAAAATGTAATACATTTTGACCTGTCTAGACATTTACTCAAGGATTATAATAAACCTTTTACTACCATAGAATTAGAAAACTCTCTTAGAAAATGTAAAAATACATCACCTGGATTTGACACTATACCAAATGCTATAATTAAAAATTTAAATTTCTTGGCTAAATCCCGACTTCTAGATATATTTAACAAAATTTGGTTTGAAGGGGATTTCCCTGCTGAATGGAGACACGGTGTTGTTGTGCCAGTACACAAGTCTAACTCTCTTCCTCAAGAACCTCAGAATTTCAGGCCAATTTGTTTACTCAGTTGTCTTGGAAAAACATTGGAGAGGATGGTCAACTTTAGACTGAAATGGCTTCTTAAGAAGTACGAGCTTATCTCCAAATATCAATGTGGTTACAAGACGCAACACTCTTGTTTGGACCAAATAATCAGATTGGAAAAATATGTTAAGGATGGATTTATAGAAAACAAACATACAGTAGCTGTGTTTTTTGATATAAAAAAAGCCTACGACACTACCTGGAGGTACATCATCCTAAAATTCCTGGAAGATAATGACATAGATGGCCCTATGGCCATTTATATTCAAAACTTTTTAAAGGATCGGACGTTCCAAGTAAGAATAGGGAATGTCCTGTCGGATGTCAAAATCCAAGAGAATGGCGTACCCCAAGGAGCAGTCATTTCTACAACACTCTTTCTAATTGCCATTAATGGTATTGTAAAAAATATTGACTCTTCCATTGAAGTATCCTTGTTTGTGGACGACCTAGCCATTTACTTCTCTTCGAGGGACTTAAATGTGATCAAAAATAACTTGCAAATAGCTATAAATAAAATTTATGACTGGTCTAGATCTACAGGTTTTAGGATCTCAGAAGAGAAATCGGCGTGTATTCATTTCTGTCGGAAGCGAAAACCCCATCCTGATCCTGATCTTTACTTAGGAAACCACATGCTCCCATTCACTGACTCATATAAATTTCTAGGGCTCACATTTGATAAAAGACTGACATGGATTGAACATATTAAGAACCTTAAAGCTAAGTGTATCAAATCGCTGAACGTATTAAAAATAATATCCAGTATAAAGTGGGGCGCAAATGGGAGAATCTTACTTAACACCTATAAGTCTCTTGTTAGGAGTAAGTTAGATTTTGGTTGTCAGGCTTATGGATCTGCGTCAGCGTCTTCTTTAAAAATGCTTGACACTATTCATAATAGTGGTCTCCGAATCTCGCTAGGAGCCTTTAGGACAAGCCCAATTGAAAGTCTTTATGCGGAAGCGGCTGAATCGAATCTAGTCTCACGTAGGACTCTTCTCTCTTTAGGTTATATGCTTAAAGTTAAGAGTTTGGATAACCATCCGTCGTACACTAGTTTATTCAGTAATGCTTCAGATCACCTGTATATAGCAAAGCCAAGGTCTCTCAAACCTTTGTCCTTTAGATGTAAAGAAGCCTTAAACCATCTAGGTCTCATGTATATTCTTGATCAGGTAGAAAATATGTCCCCTGTTTGTATACCTCCCTGGTTGAAACCTAGGGTTTTGGTTCTTCTAAATCTTCTCAAATTCACCAAACATGACACGCCACCCGTGGTCTATAGAACTCATTTTTCGCAGTTGTTGAGCCGGTTCCCATCATATAAGGTTATATATACAGATGGAGCCAAAAATGACAACGGGGTTGGGTGCGCCTTTGTCGAAAATGACGCTGAATACTATTTTAAACTAAATAATTTTACCTCCATCTTTAGTGCCGAGTTGAAGGCAATAGAATTAGCACTACAGGCTAATTGTCTAGGAAGAGTGGTCATTGTGTCTGATTCAGCTAGTGCGCTGCAAGCTATAGATAGCTTTGACAGTATGATTCCCATAGTTTCTCGCATACACACCCTTATATATCGAATTATGTCCCAAGGGGGGAGATGTGATCTTCGTTTGGGCACCAGGGCACATTGGTATAGTAGGGAACGAGAAGGCTGACCGAGCTGCGAAGAAAGGATCAGAAAAGAGTGCCATCGATGACCACAAGGTGCATTTTGGCGATCTAAAATTAGTAATAAGGGAAAAATTGAAGAAGAAATGGGAAGAAAGATGGGAAGTGGAAATTGAAAATCACCTAAAAAATATAATGCCGAAAATAGAATTTCACAAAGCATACCTGCAAGACTTATCTCGCCGAGATCAAGTCGTGTTGACGAGACTGAGGATAGGGCACACGCGGCTCACCCACTCTTACCTGTTTAGACAAGAAAATATGCCTAATTGTGACAGATGCCGAACGCCCTGGAATGTTCAACATATGCTGGCGGAGTGTACTAAGTATAATGATGTAAGAAGAGAATTGGGTTTACCTTCAAGAATAGAAGAGATTTTGAGCCTTAAATCCAATGGAAAGAAAGTATTGCGATTCCTGAAAAGGATAAACTTATATGGCGAAATTTAATGTGAACAAGAAGATGAAGAAAAAATGAAGATGGGTTGTATTTATTGTAAATTTATTGTGATTGTTTAAATCTTAAATTGTTACCTAAATGTCACTTATTGTAAGGGCAAGAAAGCCTCGCAGCTAAGTGCCCAATAAATAAATA
>JAKCPI010031548.1:0-30120 GCA_023213315.1 Euborellia annulipes
ATATAATAAATTAAATAATAAAAATAAATAACAGACTGAAATAATATTTCAAAAAAAAAAAAAAAAATTTCGCGAAGATTTCCGTTTTCAGTTTTGCGTAAAATTTCCACTTCATGCTTTTTTTCTGTATAATACCGGAGTACGTATTTATTTTTTATCTTAATAAAAAATATAGTGTTTCCTTCGTAACTGTAACAACAATTTGCTTACACTCTTCAGACAAACAATTGTTTGTAACGAGTACGCTAGCAGGCTGAAGGAGGGTCCAGGACCCCAAAGAAGGTGGCCCAGCTACTATTATTTTTTTTATTTGCATTATAATATCATGTATTGTTGGTCATTCTATAAAGAGGAATTGAAATAGACCTTTTCCAATAGAACCTGTACTATGGGGATCATACCATTTTTTTTTTTTTTTTTTTTTTATAATTCCATCCTTTCGCTCTCTCTCTATCTAATAAATAATTTTGATATTCCCTATTAACCATTTCCGATGTTAGAGTGTAATAACAATTTAGTAAACACCAAGAGAGAGAGAGAGAGAGAGAGAGATGATGTATTTCAATTGACTTGCCTTTATGTTAAATTAACATACATATGCCACAGTGAATGTATGTATGTTTGTCGAGTGTCTGTCTATCTGTCGTTTATCTAAACAAAGATATTATATATATACATGTATAAAGGGGGAGAGGAAACGCGCGATATTGTTACGTATATTAAATCATCTTCTTATGGAGATTATTATTCTAACAGGAAAGAGAGAGTGGGGGGGGGATTTTATATTATAGTAAAGGGGAGGGGGTGGGGGTATAATTCAACATCATTTTAACTCATTAATGCCCAAAACTTTTTTTGTCCGGTTTCATTAATTTTCTAGATTTGGGTTCCTTAAATGTCCAAAATTATGTTAGAATTTTTTTTATTTTTTTTTAATCGGAAGTGCCCTTTTTACCCTATATGTTATAAAATACGCTAGGCATTGGGGGATACAAAAGTTAAATATAAAAAAAATAATATATAAGCTTAAAACGATTTATTTGAAATAGTAAATAACATGTAATCGAGGACATTTTGTTTTTCCTCTCTTAAAATTGTATTCTTTGACATTTTCTCCACTCTCTGGTGGCAAACTTTAAAACTAATTCCTAACCTCTCATCCTATCTTTTCAAACTCAGGTTTCGGCTTGGCCGAAACTAGGACTTTTGACCGAAACTGTAACCAAACCGGAACTTCGGTCGGTTCCTAAAAATTATACATTTTAGGGCAAGTTAGACACTTGCCACACAGGCGCTTCATACCCTCGGCACTGGGCATGTGGCGGGGGAGAATAATCTTTAACTTTGCTCATCCCTTCACTTGGTCTTCAAAAACTAATTTTAAAACAAAAAAAAAAAAAAATGACAGCTGCTCTAATTTATCGTCTATTAGCCCTTTGAACCGGATAACTAAATTATATTTTTTTTCTAACAAGAAATTTAATTCTAAAAAAAAATCCAATTTTTTTTTTTGTAAAAGGTGAAATTGTAATTTTTGTCATATGACTCAATTCATTAAAAAAAAAATAATAAATTTTTTATCAAAAGAATAAATTAAATTAAATTTCGCAAAAAGAAAGAAATAAATCCGATAATAATTTTCTTTTTTTTTTTAAATTTATCTCTCACATATATATATATATATATATTTATAGAGCAAAGTATAATTAGAATCTTGATTTAAACAACAATTCAATTACGATAAACAAAAAAGAGAGAGAGAGAACGTTGGTTGGGTTATTTGTAAATAAAAACAAAAAAAACGCAATGGAGTGGGGAGGATTTTCAATTAATGTTTATTTTATAATTACTTTTGTAATTAGAGAAGTAAATGGAATGTCAAACACTTTGTGTTTTTGTTTTGTTTTTGATCGTTGTCGCCTACCTGGACAAGTTCTCCATGTTGATGCCCGTTGGCAGTGAAGGTGAGATGACATAAGAAAGGTAATCTCTCTTCTAACGGCTTGTGTAAATTCAGTTCATAAGTGTAACCAGCATCGCCGTAGTACGTGCGATTACACACTGTAACAAAAAGAAAAGAAAAAATAAATAAATGAGTTTAGTAATCTAAAACAATTACAGAAAAAAATTATCTAAACTTGAAAAAAAAACCCATAAAAATCCGTCAAGTAGTTTCTGAGTTACACAGGAAAAGTTAAAATTGAATCTCATAATTGATAATTAATTTTTTTTTTTTTAAGAAATTAAAAAAATTTATTTTATTTATATCATTAATTATAGTATAATAATTGTGAGATTTAATTTTAACTTTTCTTTTGTAACTTTTTAACATTGAAATTACTTGACCGATTTTTATGGGATTTTCTTACAAACCAATATTTAAAAAAAAAGCTCAAATAACCATGAAAAATAATTAAAATTAAATAAATAAAAAACAAAAATAAATAGACTGGAATAATATATATTTCGAAAAATAATTTTATTTCTCGAAATTTCCATTTCTGTATTTTGTTTTTTTTTGTGTAGGTCTTATAATACCTTGTGACGTCACGTTTAAACTACCTATTTTTCTCATTTGAGAAAAAATTCTAAAATTAAGAAATGACCTCCAAAAAACAAATATTATTTTAATTAATTCCACTTATTAAATTTTTATATTCTAATAATTTAGAGATTTAATTAATTATTTATTTATATGACAAAATTTAATAAATATGATTAATTATAGAAAAATAATAATGAGATTTTAATTGAACTTTTGTTTCAAACGTATGGACTCAGAAACTACTTAACGAATTTTCTTAGGATATTTTTTAATGTTAAGAGAATTTTACGGGGGTCTTTTTAGGTTAGGTTTTATTTTGAACAATACTCATTTAGGGTGTCTACAAACTCTAAATTTCATTATAAATAAATAAAATAAAATTTAACTTTATTTTAAATATTTAAAATTAATTTGGCGCTGGCTTAAAAGACTTAAGAGACTTTTTGAGAGAAACTGTTCTGACTGATTTGTTTCGAGATTTCAATATTTGGATATATTAAAACATAAAATAATTTTATTTCTCTATAATCATGGAAATCGTAAAAAAAAAGTAACGTAACTAGATTAAATTCCAAACAAAAAAAATGGATAACTGATCCAAAAGGCGGTGCCAAAAACCTACTAGATTCCTATCTCTTTTTTGTTCTATTTTTAATCCCCCCCTTGATGATTATTATCGTTAGGTGTGCGTGCAAAACGATTCAGAGTGCGAGTGAACATGAAATATAAACCTTTCTTCTAATCCCGCCCCCTTATTTTTTTTTTTTGACTTAAGCCTAACAAAATAAATACAGTAATGAGGTGGAATTTATTACACCTGAATATCATTTTATAATGTAACGCATGCGTAATGAATGTAACTATAATAGTGCTGGAAGTAAAAAAAAAATAAATTTGGACAGTTACAAGTGAGACGGGCAAGGGATCATATCCACACAAAAAAAAATAAAATAAAACTGACATGTGGTTGTGCGTTAGCTCAAAAGCTGTCTCTCTGCCTTGTATGCATGTATTGTGTGCGGGGTTTGAGAGGACAAGGGGATGTGGTGGTAGAGTAGGAGTGGTTCAATTATTATTGAGCTCACTCCGTTCCAATGAATGCGCAATTAATTCCCGTCCGTTCTCGTTACAAAAAAAAAAAAAAAAAAAATACCGAGCAGTCATTCCGATTAGACCTCATAGCTTGCTTGAATTAAAAAAAAAAAAAAAAACGATATTTGCTCTGACAAGTTGTCACGGTTCAGATTGCAAATTAATACAATTATTATAATAATACTAGATAATATTATTGTAGTTTATAGACCGCGGGGTAAATAGTTTGATCAAAGTAAGTCTTTGATTTAACCTTTAAACTTGAAATTTTTTTTTTTTTTTTTTTTACTAAAACTTCAAATGATTGTTGTAAAAAAAAAAAAAAATGAAATCACCTTTGGCTATTTTGTTGATCTTTTACAGATATTTGTATATAATAAATAAATTATTGGCAATTTTTAACAGTTTCGGCATTATTTAATGAAATCTAAATAGAACCTTCCTTCAGAAGCCTGAAAGGGAAAAATAGAGAAGAAAAAAAAGTGAAATAAAAGATGGAAAGGAGAAAAGAGGTAAATAGGAAAAGATTAAAATAAGAAAAGAAAAAATCTGGTGTGATGGTCGCACAACACACAACTTTCTCTTACCCTTTGGCAAGAAAAAGTTGTGCACCGTGCTGGTCACACCAGATTTTGTGTGTCGAGATATATTTAATTGCTCTTAGCACTTTAGTTCCAAACTTGACCACGCGATGAGCTACGAATGCTTCCACTCCGGTAAAGTGTACTTAAAACGATTTCCACGAAAGTTTTCACTGATATACTTTTTAAAGAGCATCTAAAAAATAGTTTATTTATGAATTTTGAACAAAATCGTTGGAGCGAATTTTGAGAAAATGGCAAAAAACTGAAAAAGTACTTCAAACGATTTCAACGAAAAATTTCAATGATATACTTTTTAAAAATTTATGAATTTTGAACAAAATCGTTGAAGCGAATTTTGAGAAAATGGCAAAAAACTGAAAAAGTACATCAGTAAAGTACAAGTAATTTTTGGCCGATTTTGTTCAGAAGCTTATTTGCACCCCTTAGGGAGGTGTCTAATTTAAATATAAAATTTTAACCTCATAGCTCTTTTAGTTACTGAGATATTTTGTTCACAGTCAGACACACAGACAGATTATGTCGCGAAAACTCCGTTTTTTGAATTCAGCGGACCTCAAAACGTGAAGATCCATTAAAATCTTGACATCGAATTTTTTACATGAATCGAATACTTTCTCTCTATATATTTCATATATAGGGTAAGAGAAAGTAAAAAAAAAAAGAAATGAGATTAGAAAATGAAAGGAAATCATTTAAAATGTTTGTAAATTGCGCGTCTCGAAAAACCGTTATTCAGCAGAAGCTGGTTACTTTAGGCGGCAAGAGATGGCGTTAGTTCTGCTCATAAGGAAACAAGCGTTTTTTTCCATTTCATTTGAAAGGTTCCAGCTAATTAATTAAAGGCAAAAAATTAACACAATGATTACTAATTTATTTATCTCTAAGATTTAGACCATCATCAGGTCTAAAAATGAATTTATAAACGTGATCTATACAAATTAATAGCACAATTATATTATTCTTTCCATAATTGTATATATGTAGACAAGTCTATATAAAAATTAATTCTTAGTTGATTGCAAATTTTCAAATAAATTACAAGATCAAACACTGCTAAAATATTAATATCTTAATAAAATAAATTCAATTTTATGAAAATATGTTTTTTTTTATCTATTATATAAAAAAATATTTTTTGATGTTTCAGTTCTGAGACCGAAACTGTTAAAAATTGCAATATCGGTCGCAAGATCGCAATAAATATTGGCTGATATTTATTTATTTATTATTTCCCAATAACTGAAAAAATCTACAAAAATTAACTTGTTAATTATCTTTGACTGTTTCTACTAAATAAGAAATTTGCTATTTTATTTTATTTTTTAAAATTAATAATTATATTTTATATAATTAAATTATTTTAATTTCTTATAAATTTAGAATATTTAATAATTTTAGAAACTTAAAGTGCAATTTTTCAATGTTGAAAACAAGCGTAAAACAACTCCTGAAAAATTTTACTATACAATGAAAAAAATCCCATAAAAATCCGTCAAGTAATTTCGAAGTTAATGCATTTTTAGATAATAGAAAATTAAAAGAATTAAATCTCACAATTGTTATTCTATAATTAATGATATATATTAAATTTTAAATTTGTTTTTTACAAAATCTGATGTATTTGTCTAAAATGTCCTTTTTACCATCTTTTTTAATAAAATAAAAAAAATGTGAGATTTCATTGCTTAAAAAAAAAAAAACGAGATAATTATAATAATTTAATTAATTATATAAAATTCAATTAATCAATTTTTATTTTTAATAATTTCAAATTTCTTTAAACACTGTGTGTTAGTTTGTACACACGATTGCAATCAAACAACTTGATAGAATAAAATAAAATTTCATATATAAACTTGTAATGAATAGACAAATATTTTATAAAATTTTTATAACATTCCAACAAATAGAAATGGTACTTTATTTGAAGTTTTATTTTTAAAAAATCTCATTATTAGTCAAATTTTTAACATTTTAGGGTTTTTTTTTTTTTTTTTTTTAATTAGCGAGTGTATAGGAAAGTCTTGTTTTATTTTTCAATAATGAATGATGACAAAAGGGTGGGGTTTGCATATTTGCAAATTCACAGGCGAAGGTGATTTTTTTTTTTTTTTTGGAGGCGGAGGATTGGCGTGTCAACTTCACGTGGTGTCAGCAAAGAGCTTATGTGCGTGGGTGGGTGGGTATTTCATTCACGCCACCCACCCATTCTATCATCAAATATACGCACTGACACTCACACCCAACTAACAACAACCGTATTATGGAAAATAGAATGCACCTAAACAAAAAAAAATCTGGCGAGGTTTTCATTAATAGAATTTGCATAATTGTTTTTTAATAACAACAACAACAACATTCCGCATCACCTCCACCCTCCCACAACAAATTCCTTCCCTCATACAAACTAATAAATGAATTAAATCTCAAAGTTTATTTATTTGTGTTTAACATTAATTTATAAACGTTTTTTAACACAGCATATTTTTTTTTAAATGTTTAAAAATATAATAAATCAGTTCTTTCACAATTGAACTAGTTCAAAATACTATATTATAAAAATTATCTATATAATTGATAAAAATGAGAAATTGAAAATTTAATTTATATAATTAATTATAGAATAATAATTGTGAGATTTAATTTCAATCTTTTTTCTTTTATAATGGAATGAACTTGGAAACTACTTGAACATTTTTTATGGGTTACATTTTTTTAATGTGTTATTTTTAATCAAATTCATTTTAGACACGCCTAGGAATTATTCTAATATAATTCTCTTAATAAAAATTTAGTTTTTAAGGAAGGATTTATTTTGAAAAAATTATTATTTAGGGACCAGGGGTGGCCAACCCAACTCTTGCGGGCCAGTTTGGAAATTCATCAAAACTCCATGCGCCGCATATAAAATCAAATATCCCCATATTAGATTTAGAGACATTTTTTTGGGGGGTGAAAAATTTAAACATAACGAGTTATTATTATTGTACTTACAGAAGGCGGATTGCACAGCTAGTCAAAAATAAATGATTGTATAGAAAACTTAGTTAAAAAACGTACAAGTATAATATATAAATATAAATGGACATGAAAATATACAATATATTCATATAAATGACATAAATAGTATGACAGGTCACGTCATACACTTTAATGATTAATTCACGCAGAAATATTGGTGGTGAGGGAGATAGGACAAAAAAAGCAGTCAATATCTATATATAATAATATAGGAGTGTCCGTCCGTCTGTCATGCTCTGTTTGACCGAATTCCCGTTGGAATTTGGCACTCTTATAGAGGACGTTATGAAGAGTCCAGGGAAAATACTTGGGTCTCTGATTTCTCAAAAGGGGAAGGGCAAAAAATTCCAAAAAATGATGTTGGATATGTTGGATAAAGACAGACAGACAGACACTCCGTCATTATATACAGTACCAAGATCCCTTTTAAGATAAGATAGGGTTATTTTACTTTCTCTTACCTCTATATATGTTAATATATATAGAGAAAAAGTATTAGATTCATGTCAAAAATTCGATGTTGAGATTTTGATGGATATACACGTTTTGAAGTCCTCTGAGTCCGAACAAGTGGTTTTCCCGACATGGTCTATCTGTCTGTCTGTGAACAAAATATCTCAAAAACAAAAAGGGCTAGGAGATTGAAATTTTATATTTAAATTACGTACCCCCCTGGCACGTGACATGAAGCTTTTGAACAAAATCGACCAAAGAGTACTAGTACTTTACTGATGTACTTTTTCAGTTTTTTCCGATTTTCTCAAAATTCGATCCAATGATTTTGATTAAAATTCAAAAATCAATTATTTTTTTAGATGCTCTTTAAAATGTATATTCTCATTTTGCTCTGAAAATTGTTTGAAGGACACTTTACTCTTGCATTTCATAGGAAAGATAGGAGAAATGGTAACAAAATATAAATATTCTCCCATGTTTATCAATTTTACTTCTTGAATTCTAAAATATCGGCGGAAACTCGACACAAAAAAATCTGGTGTGACAAGCACAGAATACAAATTTCAATTACCGAAGGTAAGAGAAAGTTGTGCTGTGCAACCAGTCACTCCATAATTTTATAAAAAAAAATCTGGTGTGACTGGCGCACAGCACACAACTTTCTCTTACCTTCGGTAATCGAAAGTTGTGTACTGTGCTTGTCTCACCAGATTTTTTGTGTCGACATGTATTTAGTTTCCGACAGTAGGGTACATTCGATTTTCAAGATGTAAAATTTATAAGTATGGCAAAATATTTATAGGTTGTTACCATGGCAACCATTTCTCCTATCTTTTCTATGGAGTACAAGAGTAAAGTGGCCTTCAGAAGATTTCAATCACAAAATGAGAATATACATTTTAAAGAGCATTTAAAAAATAATTGATTTTTGAATTTTAAAAAAAATCGTTGGAGCAAATTTTGAGAAAATCGAAAAAAACTGAAAAAGTGCATCAGTAAAGTACTAGTACTCTTTGGTCGATTTTGTTCAAAATCTTCGTGTCACATCCCATGGGGGTGCCTAACTTAAATATAAAATTTCAACCTTCTAGCTCTTTCCGTTCTTGAGATATTTTGTTCACAGACACACAGACACACACACAGACAGACAGACACACACACACACACAGACAGACCATGTCGCGAAAACCACTTTTTTGGATTCAGGGGACCTCAAAACGTGAAGATCCATCAAAATCTCGACATCGAATTTTTGACATGAATCCAATACTTTCTCTCTATATATATTAACATATATATAGAGGTAAGAGAAAGTAAAAAAGAAGTCATACACGAATGTATTGATCTTTTTTAATCTTACGTATTATAATAATAAAATAAAGAAATTTAATCATAATACAAATATTAAATCCAACATATTAAAAATATTTTAAATATTCGGAATTCTGGAATTTCCTTATATTCTATTTTATGAACATAATACGTACATACTGTACATATAAACAAAAAGAGAGAGAGACAAAATATTCAAATAATCAAAGAAAGAGAATAAATACCTACCTTTATTTTGTTACTAAATAAATAAAAAAAGAATTATTTATTTTTTATAAAGAGAGGATTTGTTGTTGTTGTTGTTGTTGTTATGTTGGTTTTAAAGTATTAGAAAGAGACAGAATAGAGAACAAAAGAGAGAATGGAAGATTAGAGGCGAGAAATTTTTTATCAAATAAAACCTCTTAAAAAAAAAAAAAACATATTTAACTAAATTACAAAGCTTTCCCGTTTGCTTCTTAAAATTTAGTCCTCGTTTTACTTTCTCTAAGCGATTTTTTGAAATTCAAATTCATGTTCCCACCCCTAACCCTCCCACCCGCCAAAACACAAATTAAAAACCTCCAATTTATTTTTATTATTATTAGTGAGATTATTTGAAATTCCTATCTGGATCCCCGTTTATTTGCCCGAGGTGCTCTTTTGTGCACGAAGACACACATCTCAAACCCAACCGGCCTCTGGCCGTAGCCATCTCTCGGCATCCTGTGAAGTTACGTTATTTCCTAACTCTAACTCCTCCTCCTGAGTTTGTTTCTAGCTAGTGAACTAATCCTTATTTCTGGTTCCATCCGGTTCCTTGTATTCAACCTCTTCTATGCTCTGGAGGATGTCCTTTCAGCACCGGCGTGTAGCCTACTCCTTTCGAAGAATGCATCACTGAGAGGGAATCTTCTTTACGTTCCTTCCACAGGACGGGATGTCACAGCAACTCCCTCTCCTCGAGGCTATTGCGGTGAGATCAAATATTCCAATCCAAATCCTGCTTGAGGATTTGTTTACAATACAGGGTTTGAACAGGGATCTTCTTTGTAGAAGCCGACACCCTAGTGCACTACACCAGCACCCCTCCCAATTAATTTTTTTTTTTTTTTTTTTTTGGGGGAAAAACAAACAAAAAAAAAAAAACCCCCCCCCCCCACATGGGGGGCCCCCCCCCCCCGTCCCTGACGGGACTGGTAGACCGACCGACCGACCGATCTCGACCGATTCGACCGACCATTCGATCTCGACCGATCGACGACCCCCCAATTAATTTAATATTATTAGAATTTATGTAATTTTTATACACATAATCTTTTTGTGAGATTTAATAATTTTTTTGGAGAAATTTAATTTTTCTAAAGGATATTACTAATATATTTCCTTTAATACCTTTCGAACCATAGGCTCTCATCGTACGCAATAACGCCCCCCCCCCTCCTGTGGTCGTTTCAGACTTTCAGAGCGGTAGAAGAGTCTAAGAAAATTATGTAGCATTGAGATGGCGCAGAAGTGACGTGGGCAGATAAAAAAAAATACACGCTAATCACTTACTAAAGTAAAATCAAAATTAATATCGTTTAAATTGTGTTATTACAGGTATTGCATTCATATTTATCACGTGGATTTATATAGTACTGTAGCAATGTTGGTAACTTAAGAGTTAAATTGACTTCAAGTTGCTGAACTCACATTGGTCCCATTCGCTTCAAAAGCGGTCATAGGCCTATATACCTTTTATTAGTGTAAAAATAATGAAACGAGTTAACTCTGAAGCCACTAGACCGATTTTTATGGTATTTTTTTAAGTGTAGATTTATTATTAGAAGAAAGTATTATTGTTCAATCTTAATATTAATAAATAAATAATTAATTAAATTTAAAAAAAATAATTGCAAATTAATATGTATTTATCGTCCGATAAATAAATAAATATATGATTAATTATAAATCTAATTTTGTTGATGGCTTTTAAGCTTTATTTTAATGAAAGGGGAGGGGTGGGGGAAATTATAGGTTATGTAAATATACATCAATTAATTATGTATGTATCATTTACTCTAAATTATAATATTCTATTTCATATCATTAACAAAAAAAAAAAAAAATTTATTTATGTTACTGAAATATAATATTTTCTCTTTATAAAAAATAAATTTTATATTTCTGGATTTTTATAATGAACTAGCCGTGTCGCCTGCGTTAGGCGGGTTTCATCCCCTTCGTTTTTTTTCTTAATATAACCCGTAATCCCAAAATAATAATAATAATACAGTAGAACCTCGATAAGTTAAAGTTCAAGGGAAACGGTTAGAAATTTGAGTTATCGAGTTTTTTACTTATCGAGAGTTGAAGTTAGAGAGGTTATTGAATATAATTTTCAAGGTCACCAAAATATTATTTTAAGTTATCGAGGGCTATGCTCAAAATACTTGTTTAAGTTACAGAGGTTTTGTTCTTTAAGTAATAGAGGTTTTACGCTGTCAAGGGAAGGGAATTGAAAAAATTTTTAAGTTACGGAGGTTTTGAACTTAGCGAGGTTTAACTTATCGAGGTTCTACTGTAATAAGGAACTAAAAGAGCTACGAGGTTGAAATTTTATATTTAAGTTAGACATCTCCCCAAGGGGTGAAAATAAGCTTTTAATCAAAATCGGCCAAAAAGTACTAGTACTTTACCGAAGTACTTTTTCAGTTTTTTTTGATTTTCTCAAAAATCGCTCCAACGATTTTGTATAAAATTCCTAAATCAATTATTTTTAACATGTTCTTTAAAATGTATATTCTCATTGTGCTATTGAATTGTTTTGAAGTACACTTTACTCTTGTACTTCATAGAAAAAAAATAGAAGCTACGGTGTTGAAATTTTATATTTAGATTTCGGACACCACCTGAGGGGTGAAAATAAGCTTTTGAACAAAATCGGCTAAAAAGTACTAGTACTTTACTGATGTACTTTTTAAGTTTTTTTTGATTTTCTCAAAATTCACTCCAACGATTCTGATTAAAATTCAAAAATCACCCATTTTTTAGATGCTCTTTAAAAAGTATTTCAATGAAGTTTTTTGTGGAGATCGTTTGAAGTACACTTTACTGATGTACTATTTCAGTTTTTGTTGATTTTCTCAAAATTCGCTCCAAGGATTTTGTTTAAAATTCATAAATGAACTATTTTTCAGTTGCTCGTTAAAAAGTATATCAGTGAAATTTTTAATGGAAATTGTTTCAAGTACACTTTACTGATGTGGAAGCATTCGTAGCTAATGAATCTGGTGATCAAGTTTGGAACTAAAGTGCTAAGAGCAACTTAAATATATCTCGACACAAAAAATCTGGTGTGAACAGCACGGTGCACAATTTTCTCTTACCGAATTTGTGTGCTCTGCGCCAGTCACATCAGATTTTTTCTAACTCTATCATCATTTCAATTATTTATTCATTTGCAATGGCGGATTAAGAGCAAAACCAATCGGATTTTCTTCTTCTTTTCATTATAGAGAGAGAATAAATTAACCCTTCTTTGCCCTTTATAGGCACGCGTTCGTCTTCTTTTTTTTCACTCTCTTTCTTAATCCCCACATCCCCCACCCCGCCCCAGACTGCGTTCATTAAATGAAGTTTTGCAACTATTCTCATTATCTAAGGACTTTGGTTGGTTGGCACCGCAGTTGCCTGGGATTACTCACGAAGGGAGGGGGGAGGGGGAGGGAGGGAGAGAGGAGAGAGAAAAAAATACTTATACCACCTTTGATTCAAATGTGGGTAATTAGGGATTGGAGTAGCATATGGCGGCGGAAGGGGAATGGAGACTAAGTGCTGTGTGGTTGCTTGATTACACCAGAAAATTGTTAGTTTTTTTTTTTGCTTAATATATTTAATGAAATTTATATAACTAGCTCCGCCACCTCAGCTGGCTCGGACCCGCCCTTCTTAATTATAAAAATAAAATTATTACTATTCTAAATATAACATGTAATTTTTGGTAAATAATAATTTATACATTTGGAGAGTGTATTCAATATTTGAATTTCCTGTCAGATTGAATGTAGGGGCGCTGCGATCGCTCACAGATGGCGTGCATATCGAGATCCGGTAGCCATCTTGGTTTCAGATTGTCACAGATATAATAATTTTTGTAATCTTAACTGAATTGTACCTGAAGAAGGCCACCAAAAATTGTAATCTTTACAAATAAACCAAAAACAAAATTATTTTATTAATAATATTACTATATAATGCATACATCTCTTGAAAAAATCTGTAATGACACTTTGTTTTATTAAAAGTCCGGATTAGCCGGAATGCCGGATTAGCAAGACTACTATAAGCTTATATAATTTTGTTTTACGAAATTTCTTTTATTTGCTAATGCACTAAAAAGCCCATGACGTCAAGAAGAGAGATCCAAACAGCCAAAGGCGTCCGTCGTCTTTTGAATATAAAAATTACACCATATATTAATATAAACTCACCAAACGAATATAAAAAAAAATTTTAATTATTTATTCCATTTTTTAATTTTTTTTTTTTTTAATTCCGAATAATAAATAAATGTAAATTAAAATTTATAATTTGAATTTTTACTTTTTTCGTTCGTTCTCTCTTTCGCCCTCACCCACTTGTTCATTCAGAAAAGAGAGAATAAATTAATTTTGCAAAGAAAAAAGAATTTAAATAAATGTTATTATTTTATACTAACATTTGTCTTATTTTTATTTCTCCCAATAGGTCTTTTAAAAAATTTTTTTTATGGGTCACTATGGATTTATTGCAACAAGTTTTTTTTATTATTTAACACGAAGAGGAGTCGCTTTGTTTTTATTTAATAACTATCCACGGGACCCGCATCTGGATTCTCTTATTATTATTTATTAGTTACATTAATGATGCTAATTTAAATTTTATTTAAAAATATTCTTCAAAAAGAATCCGGTGCTAGGGCCCATGTCTCCAATTATGTCACACAGTGTGTCTGTTTTACCCAATAAATTTACTATTTTTGTTTTGTTGTTTTTAAATAAAACCGAGTTTCGTCCCTTAAAAAAAAAAAAAAAAAAAAAATATATATATATATATATATATATATATAAAGTTTGATTAGATGTTTTTTTTTAGTTCTAGACATTCTTTTAGATTTTTATCAAAAATAATAACTAGTCTAAAATTATCCCCGTAAAATTTTCTACATATTAAAAATAAAGCCCATAAAAATCCGTCAACTAGTTACGGAGTTAATACCGTTACAAAGAAAAAGTTGAAATTAAATTCCCACAATTATTATTCTTTAATTAATGATATTTATATTAAATTTTAATTTTATTATTTATATCAATAAAGAGGAGTTTTTACTTTTATTAGATTTTAATTAAATAAATTTATTTTGTAAAATAACAATTAGATTATAATTTAATTTTGCGGAATTTATTTATAATTTAAAATAATAATTAATACATTTTCAGTCAATTAATTAAAATAATAATTAAATCTCGCAAATTAAAAATAATAAAAATTGTAATATAATTAAATTTTACTTATTATTTTTTTTAACGTGAAATACATATTTGGTGGGAATAGAAATTCAAACTCAAAAAAAAGCGTTGAAACAACACGGAGTCGCAACTCATTCTATACTAAGATAATGACGGAGTTATTAGATCTATACTAAGAAAATAACGGATTTGTGAGTCTTTCTATACTAAGATATTAACGGATTCGCTACTTCTATACTAAGATACCACATAGCACTGCAACCAAAAAGCGGACATTTCGACGCCGCAGGGACGTTCTGCGATGTCCCAAAGTTGCAGCATCGTCCCTTCGACGTCTAAATGTCCGCTTTTGGTTGCAGTGCTATGTGGGTAATAACCGAATTACTAGCTCTATACTAAGATAATAACTGAGTCGCTAGTTCGATACCCAGATGAATCAATTTTTTAATGATTTTTCGCTTATTGAGTCATTCAATTTCAGAATTTAAAATATCCAGAGTAAGAAATATTTATAAATAAAGACAAGTAAGGAGTGAGAGGCAGAAACGTGTGCAGAATACCCCTATGCTCTCTCTTTCTCTCATTACAATATTTGCGCGCAAAAGACGAAACGCAAAACTTGACTAATTTAATTAGCAACAGTGGGATGCTTTTATAAGACACAGAGCCAGAGAAAGAGAGATACAATTGAGATAATTAGATTAAGATTAATTAACAACATTTTATATTATTGAGTTTAATATCTATATATTATGTTGTATGTATAAATAATATCTTCTCTCTCTCTCTTTCTTTCGCTTTTCGATAAAGTTCATTTATTCTTAATGAGCTTTTAAAAGATAATTCATCTCGTTGAAGAAGGGATTATTATTATTCAAGTTTTAGATGGAGATGGATCAAAAAGACTTTAGAAACTTGTGAAATTTTCTTTTTTTTTTGAATTGCGGGATTTATAAATTAAGAAATTTTCATTTTAATGAGATTTAAATTTTAATTTAATTTTAAATTTGTAAATAAATACTTAAAAAAAAAAAATATCTATTTTTTTTTTCAACTTGTAGAAAAGGAAATTTTATAAAGATTGATTAAAGAAAGATTTTATTCTCGGGAACGTTTTTAGGGTGGTCAAATATTTAAAAAAAAATTACTCTCCCTCCAAGTGGATCGGGCCCGCATGCGGCGGACTCTTGCCTTTTCTTAAATATGAAAAAAAATTATTACTATTCAGTGCCTGCTTGAGGATTTGTTTATATTATATTCATAGAATACACAAATGGAAAGAATACATAGATATTTCTCTATACATTTTCTATGGGAGAAATCGTAACTTTAAGAATTGATAACTCAAAAAGTTATTATTACAGATAAAAAAAAAAATTATTGTGTGGTTTTATTGGTGACTGAAAATTTTCAGAAAATTATTCAATTAAGGGTATTAAAATCACGCTTTTAATCTTAACCTAATAATTGGAAAATGGAGAGAAATCAATAGAAGCATGTTAAAAACTGAGAACAATATTTATTTAGTAATTGAAGATTTGAAAATCATTTTAAATTATTTTAAAAATTATATTTTATCAATTTAAAAATTGAATAATTAAATCTCACAATTATTTTTTATAATTCGTCATATATATTAAATTTCAACTTTCCTATTTTTGTCGTCACGGCTTGTGACGTCACAGCTTGTAACGCGACATGCTGATAGAAGAGCGAAAAAATTTGAGGCCATCAAATAAAAGTTTCACTTTGAAAAATTACTTTGAAATATTTAATTTTTTTATAAATTTTAAATTTATAATAAAAATCTTAACTTTTTCATAATCTCAGATGTCATAAAAGAAATTTTTAAATTTTTTTTATTTTTTTTATAGGTCGGTGCCCGAACCAGTTTAGACTTGCTATACCCGCCCGTAATTTTTTCATGGCCTTCTAATCCCGCCAGGCCTGGCCCGCGGGTCCCCCCGCATCGTGGGGTTTGCGGGGGTGTACGTTACGCCACTGACTCTCCCATAACGTCCTCTATAAGTCTGCAAAATTTCATTTCAAAATTCCAATGGGTTGTTGGTCAAACAGACGGACAAACAAACGGACACTACACTATTATATATATAGAAATTCCAATTTCATTAAAAAAAAAAAGAAAAGCCAATAATAATTTTTAGAGCGTGAAAACCAATATATTTCCTCCCTTTAAAATTCAGATGATGATGATATTAATTCCAGAAATAAAAAAAAAAAATAAAAAAAAAGGGTGTGGATCCATATTTATTGATTTCAAAGGAGTATTTGTCTCTGCACGATAAAGATCCTGCCGGTTAACGAGAGAGAAATCAACAAAAATGGAAATCACATAAACATAATAGGTCTTTTGTTTTTTTTTTTTAACCACCATTTCTTCTTCGCTGTCACTGACAGATGTTTTATTTTTTTTATTCTTTGCCCACTACTCAATTGCTTTAATTAAATATTTATAAAAAAAGAGGATATGGACGTACATATAGGAATTTTTTTTTGAATTATACATAAAATTAAAGGGGAAGTAATTTCCCGGCACAAAGGAGGGCGCGCAGGTTTTTGTCCTTCATGGTGGTGGATTCTGGGATCGTTTGGGTGTCTTTCATTAAAAGAGAACGGCGTTAGATTAAATTAATCATAATACTTTTTTAATCCCCCCCCTCTGAAAACCATATAATTTTATATGTAAAATATACTCGCAAATTAATAAATAAATAAAGTCATAGATTCAAGCTAAGCTTTAAATTTGAGACAAAATTAGCCAGCAATTTATTGTTTAGCGGACCATTTTGCGCCCCTACTGTCTGTGAGTAGCGCCCGGGGTGACTCCCTTTGCATCCCCTCGCTACGCCACTGAATAAATACTACACACTACACAATTTCTATTCATGATAGGATATTTTTGATTTATTAACTAGTTTTTTTTTTTTTTTTTAGTTTGTATCTTTTGACAGTTGCCTTTTTTTTGTTACGTAGTTTCCGATGTAAAAAAAAAAAAGTTAATTTTTTTTTAAGGTCTTTTTTGTCATCTAAGGCCATTAAAAGGTTTTTTTGTTTAGTTAAGTTTTTTACGTCATTCGAGACATTTTTAGATCTAGTTCTTATTTGCTTGAATAAAAATAAAAAATAAATTTAAAAATCTGATGTGACTGGTCGCAGAGCACACAACTTACTCTTTAAAAGTTGTGGTGTGTTCTGTGCTTGTCACACCAGATTTTTTGTGTTGAGGTATATTTAGTTTCCAACAGTACAGTACATTAGATTTCAAGATGTAAAATTTATAAATATGGGAAAATATTTATATTTTGTTGTTACCTTGGCAACCATTTCTCCTATAATAAAATCAACTATGATTAGATTATAATAATTTTTGAAAGGTTATAAATAAATTTATCTTCTACTTTTTGAAAAAAAAAAAATAAATAAATAAATAAAGAATCCTTTTATCTTTTTTTTCTTTCCAAAAATAATCAATTTGACATCAATGGTTTATTTGAGTGCCATAAAATATCGGCTATCAGTTAAAAGGGGAGAGAGAGAGAGGTCACATGTTAGTTAAGGAGGAGGTCCAAAAGACCTCGAGGGACTCATCATATCCTCTCCTCACAATTCAATGTCAATTTTTATTTTATTTATTTTTTTTAATTCAAGTTAATAGAGGTTGTTCGGACATTAAAGAACTTTAATAGATTAAAAGCTAATTTTTTAATATGTTATTAATCACTATCAAATACGTATAAAATAAAATTTTGAAGCAGATATGACGTAGGGTTATCTTGTAATTAATTTTTAAAAAATTGAAATTTAACATGTAGTCTATGGGGAATGTCGACGAAACGCACACATATCGAATTATATAGCCACCTTTGCAATAGATACAAAACAAAAAATTTACATTTTTATCAATTCACTTCCGAGGAATATGTTAAACATAGAATAAAAAATTTCTGACGAAGGCTTATAAAGATATATTAACATGAAAGTCAAAAAATCCCCTAAAATGATAGTCGGTCATATTTGAAAAATAAGTAAGTCACGTGACTCGGACCAGTCGAGCAACGTCGCATAAAATAATTCGCTTTCACTTACATTTTTTTTTAATTTACGATATTTTTTTTCGCAAATCGCCCATTGTGTCTAAGCTGATTTGCCTTACTCAATGTAATATTAGAAATAAAATACAATTGAAGACTATACAAGAACAAAATCAGCTGTCAAATGAGAATGTTGCCTGATCTATATTATGCAAAGAAATACTTGAGTCAAAAGTCATTCATTTATTATTTGGTAATTAAAATATTAACTTAATACAATTATAAGCTCTGATAGGTCACGACTAAATTATAATAAGGAATTTTGGCATTCAAATTTTGCATTTTATTAAAAAAAAAAATTTAGATTCTATTATGACTCACGAGGTACTATCCGAACAACCTTAAAATGACAGCCAAAAAAAATCGCCTGTTTAAATGAATGATAACAAAAACTAAACTAGGTGGAATAATATTAAAATGATATCTACAAAGTTGAATATTTACTGTACATTTTTTATACAGTATAATACAGAAAATTTAATTATAAAAAAAAATCTGTTTTTAAGGGTCTAGGCATGCTCTAGATTTTTTTTTGTGCTTACTCACACTCCAAATTTTTTAGTTTTTAGCCACACTCTAGATTTTTTAGAGTGTAGACACACCTCAGATTTTTTAAGGTTTCCTCAAACTCCAGAAGTTTTTTAGTGTTTAGTCACATCCCAGATTTTTTTTATCCAATTTTGTAGTGCTTACTCACACTGAAGATTTTTTAATGTTCTAGCATATATTCTCAGTCTAGATATTTTTTTTGTGTTTACTCACACTCCAAATTTGTTATTGTTTAGTCACACTCTTGATTTTCTAGAGTGTAGATACACACCAGATTTTTTAAGGTTTCCTCAAACGCCAGAAGTTTTTTAGTGTTTAGTCATATTCCATATTTTTTTAAATTTTGTAGTATTTACTCATAATCTAGATTTTTTAGTCTTTAGTTATACCCTGCGTTTTTTATTTTAGTGCTCACTCACACTTGAGATTTTTTTAGTGTTTACTCACGCTCCAAGTTTTTTTTTTAAATATTTAATCACACTCCAAAGTTTTTAGTGTTTAGTCACAGCTCAGATTTTTTTTAATTCTTTAAAATTCCATTTTAAAATTTATTAGAATTTTTTTGTTATTTGTAAAAAAAAAAAAAAAAATATATATATATATATATATATATGGAAAAAACTGATATTGTCACCAGAAAACTGAAATATTTATAAAGAATTATTTTCATTTTATTCAGCTTTTTATACTTTACAAATCAAAATATTTTAGTGAAATAAATTAATAATTAAAATAATACTCATAAAAAATAATTGTCAAATTTTACTAGAAAAAAAATTAATGAAATTTGTGCGTGGTGTGTTTAGTCACAGTTCAGAGTTTCTTGTGCTTAATCACACACCAGTTTTTTTTTTTTTTTGTTTTTTTTTATATTGAATCAGTATTTTGTTATTATAAAGTATGTTTTAATTTAAAACCCACTAAATTATTATTTTTTTATGTATGTTTATCTTCACTTCCATTTTTATTCCCATTATATAATTAGATTTTCTTGTAGCTTCTTCCAATTCTCTTTTTCTTTTTTTTTTTTTTTTAATTCTCCTTCCATTAGAATAATTAAAATATATTTTCGTAAAGTGTAGAGCTAATGAGAATTTTTTTCTTCTCAATTTTTTTTTAAATATTTTTTTAAGCAAAATAAATATAATTTCGATTTAAAGCGGAATAGGAACGAAGTGGTTTCCCGATAAGAGGGCGTTGTGTGTCATAAAAAGTGTCAAGTAATTCGAAAATTTGCCAAGAGATGTCAGAATGGTAGCTAATAATATTTAATGCGTTTGGTTGATTTTCATTGATCTTTTAAAAATAAATACTTTATAAATGTTATTATATATTATGTATCTTTTATAAAAGCATAAAAATATATGGGCCAGATATAGTCTAATAAAGGATCGGCTGTTAGACTAGCCTGCCATCTATTGCAAGAATGCTGAACTAATTTGACAGTTGATTTAAAAAATAAATCATCTAAGCTTATTTTACAAATTTCTTAATTAATATGTGTTTAATAATAACAATAAATTCATTTTTAAATTTAAAAAAAAATTAAAGATTAATGGGACAGATTGTTTTTTTTGTATTTGCTTGATAACAAAAA
Source organism: Euborellia annulipes (assembly GCA_023213315.1). Classification (NCBI taxonomy): domain Eukaryota; kingdom Metazoa; phylum Arthropoda; class Insecta; order Dermaptera; family Anisolabididae; genus Euborellia; species Euborellia annulipes. Next base: position 20,781 of record JAKCPI010031548.1, read on the forward strand.
AATTAATTACGATAATTTTTTAATAAGTCATTAAAAAAATTATAGCTCGATGTCCCAATAATCTCTTATGAATTTAATTCATTTAAAAAAAAAACCGCATTGAAAAATTCCTTATAATAGTCTAATTTTTTTTTTAAAGTACCCCCTTAAGTCATACTACGTAGCTAGTAGTGCTACATTGATCCAATTGGATTGGATTGTTTTTTTTTTTTTTTTTTTGGATTGTTTAAACATCACAAAATCACGAGCGTCATTTTAATCTTTGAACTTAATTAAAGTCCATAAGTAGCTTATCGCATAGCATGGCGAGCGTGAAACTAGTGCAAAGTTAATTAAGAATTTTAAAACAAATAAATCTATCTGCTCTTTATTTTATTTTATGTTCACTTCACTTTTGATTAATCCACTTTTCGGAAAATTTAATTGGAAAGGAAAAAAAATCTGGTGTGACTTAACGCACAACATTTTTGTGTCGATATATATATATATATATATATAGTTTCCCACACCACTTGCATTTCATAAATAAAAAAAAGTCAATTGATTCAAAATTTCCATTTCTGTGTGTTTTAAATGTTGACTGCTTGAAATAAACTATGGTTATTTTTCAAAATTTTAATTTCATTCGCTCCAAGGATTTTGTTTAAAATTCAACTATTTTTTAGATCCTCTTTAAAATGTATATTCTCATTTTGTCCTTGAAATCTTTTGAAGCACACTTTACTCTTGTAATTCATAGATACCATAGGAGAAACGGTTGCCAAATATTTTATTTATTTAATTATTTATTTATTTATTTTTCCATGTTTATAATTTTTACATCTTGAATTCTAATATATTGGAGGAATCTATATGGAATGTTTATTTTGAAAATGGTGTAAGTCCATTAAAAAATAAAATGAGATATCACATAATTTATGTTTAAATTAATGTAGATGTTCTATGTATAACTAGCTAGTGGTAAATTTCTTAAAAAATTCCCATGTTTTGTACAATTGGAAATTGGTCGGTAAATAGATTTTTTAATAAACAGACATGCTAACATTTCATTTTCTCGAAACAATAGAAAATGGACTTACACCACTTTCAAAATAAACGGTCATAAGTATCTCGACACAAAAAAATCTGCTGTGCGACCAGTCACACCAGATTTTTAAAATGTTTAAAAAGTTAACGGGGCCCCACTTTTAATCAAAATTAACATGCAAATCCCCATATTGGGATTTAACATTAGCTCTATGGAAGGAAGAGCCCGAAAATGAATTTGAAAAATCTGAAAGTAAAGTGTAGGCCTACTTCAAATAATTTTCGCGAAAAATTTTGCTGATATACTTTTTAAAGAGATTCTAAAAAATAGTTGATTTTTGAATTTTAATCAAAATCAATATAACCAATTTTGAGAAAATCGAAAAAAGTACTAGTACTTTTTGGTCGATTTGGTTACGGTCGATTGGTCACGTGTCATGGTGGGTACATAACTTTAACAATTTTGATTTTTTAGCTCATTTCGTTTTTGAGATATTATGTTCAAAACGTATATTTCCATCAAAATCTCGACATTTTTGTATTGTAATTTCAGCTAATGAAATTGTAAAAGAAATTCAAAATAATCATCTATCATTTATTATTATCAACTCACACCTTCAAGCATCAGATCCCAATTTTTCCCATCTATCAAAGTTCGATAAAAAGTTATTAACATTGATCCAAGTGTCTAAAAATGGAAGAAATATCTAAACAAATTTGACAGTAGAGTATATATATATGTTTTTTTTTTTTATTTATTTATTTCGCCAGAGAGAGAAATCCCTTTTTGATTGAGCGCCAGAAATAGGTCGGTCGAAGTGAATAGAAAATTGACTCTAAAATAGACAGGCCAATTTCCTGAGAAAATATTAGAAAATATAGAGAGATTAATTATTATTAAACATTTTAGGGCCGGTTACTTCACTTCTAGTCAACTAGCAAACACCGATAGCAAATCAAGAATCTTTGAGTTAAAAAAAATTAGTTTTTTCACATATAATTAGCTATCTGAAGAAAGTTTTGTGAAGTTTGCAATTTAATAAAAATTGTTAAAATTTAAAATAATTCATTAATTTTTTAACAAAAAATTTTCAAAAAAAAATGAATAAGGGTTGTGTTGCTAATTTCACCCCTTATACCTTGTGTCTTTGCTAACTAACTCAGATCTGGGCTCTTATTTAATCAAATTATTAGGTTAAATAGAACTGAAAAGACTCAGAAGTTATAGTCAAGAAGCTAATCCGATAGTTAGTTAATTAGAAGTGAAACAACCAGCTCTTACACTCATAAAATCTTGTCCGGAATAAGGCAAATGTCCTTTGAGAAAACTTCAAGTTAAAAATTTTAACTTTTTATTCAGAGTTGTTTTTTTTATTTAGTTGCTGATAAGATGTGCATCTACAACGTTTCGAACATAGACTTTCATCAGAGCTCTAAAATCCTTAATTCATTTAATTTTTCTATTATTTATGACACTTCTATATTTTAAAATAAAATTCTTGGAAAACTTAATTATGGCTGACCATTCATTTCTAAGTTTCGGTGCCCAAAATGACCATTATCAAGGCCATAGTGTTAACATAACCCATAAATAATCCTTTAAAATTTATTGAGAAATGAACAATTTCTAAAATAGTGTAATAATAATATTAAAATGAAATCTAATATAATTGAATACATTTTTTTTTTTACATAATACAGAAATTTTAATTATTAAAAAATCTTTTTTTCAGTGTTTAGTCATGCTCTAGTTTTTTTTTTCTTTAGTTTTTACTAACACTCCAGATTTTTTCATGTTTAGTCACACCTAAGATTTAAGAGTGCTTAGTCACACTCTAGATTTTTTAGTGTTTTAATCACACTCCAGAATTTTTGTGTTTATTCACACTCCAGATTTTTTAGTGTTTAATCACACTCCAGATTTTTTGTGTTTAATCACACTTCAGATTTTTTTGTTTAATTATACTTCAGATTTTTTAGTGTACAGTCACACTCTAAATTTTACTAGCCTATTACTATAGACAGTGTAAATTTGTTTGTTAGTTTGAATAAAATGGCTAATCTCAGTAAGTAATTAACTGATTTGAAAAAAAAAAAAAAAATTCTTTCACTTACAGAAAACTGACAATTCAGGATAATAATTTTTGATTTAGACTTCTTGTTATTAGAAATACAAAACATTTTGACCTAAATCGTGGTTTATTTTAGTAAATAATAATAAACGTTTCTGTATTAGGAATACTAACTCGAGGTTAAGAAGTAACGTTGACCTACGGCTGCTGAATTAATAGCCGAAACGTTGTATTATTATTTACTGTAATCTATTTAAAAAAAAAATGTCTTTTATTTCTAAATATATTTCTCTCTTTAGCCATTAGTGTCAAAGCTGATTGAATAAATTTTTTGCCATAAGGTGGATTTGAACTCGAGCCAGTTGTTAACTCTTCTAATATTATTATTATTATACTTGGGAGACTGGCCGCTTCGGCAGCAAAGGCATATAATAAATAGTAAATAAATAATAAATAAATAAATAAAAATAATAATAAATAAGTAAATATACAATAAACAACAAGAAAAAATAAATATCAAAGAGAAAAATAGACTTTAAACAAATAACCAACAAATAATATTAATAATATATATGTATGAAATTAAAATATTTTAAGCCCGATTTATTTTAATTTTTTTTTTGTTTTTTTTTTTTTAAATCAAATATTGATTGAAAACCTAGAATTTTCAAACTATTCAAAGTAGAGTACATACCAGTATAACAAAAGGCATATTTTTTTTAAATAAATATTTCCATCTCTCTCTCTCTCTATTTCAAGTTTAATTAATTAGTGAAATAATAAATAAAAAAAAAACTGCTTCGCATTTGGACTTGAGTGGTTCTATAATAGGCAGTCGGTTAATTAGACTTTAAAAGCGATGGAGATAAAAAAAAGAGAGAAAAAGAGAAAGAGAATCAATGGTGCAAATTCTTTTTTTTTTTAGAAAACAACAAGAAATTTTCTTTCTGATGGATGGTAATTGTTACGTGGTTGAGTTGAGAAAAAGGCAATTAATACAAAAGTGTGGGTGAAGAAGAGAGAGAGAAAAAAAGAGGGATCATTAAGAAACTGCATTTCACATGGATGGGTCATTAAAATAATAAAATAATAAATTAATAGTTGGTCCATCATCCATCATCCCTCGTTTCTGCTATAATTCAAGCAATCTGTGATGATGATGCTGATTTACGAGAGAGCATATGTGGGTGGGTGTGGTGTGTGAATCCATTAAAAAAAAAAAGAGTTCACGTTAATCATTTGAGATTCACTTTACTTTAGCCGCTGCTTTTAAAAAGTCAAATAGAATAATTTCAACATGATATGAGATTGGTCACTCAGTTTTTTTTTTTATTCTTGCTCTATTATTAATAGATTTGTAATTTGGGGTGTGTCTTTCTTTTATAAAAACAATTATTAGAAACAAAAATTTAAAAAAAAATCTCTGGTAAAACAGAAAAATCGTTGGAGTGAATGAGCACAGCAAAAAGACTACCGGTTACCATCGATACTAGATTAAATTTATTTATTTACTGAATTAAATTCTCCTTAGAGAAACTTCCAATAACAGGAATGCACACAACAATCATATACGAACATGAAAATTAACTGTTAATACTCGCATATTCAGTCAGAATTTTGAAAACTGGAGAAATTTCACTCAGTCTTGATCTAACGAGCCTGAGATAAAAAAAAAAGGGATTCGGACCTGAGAGCAAAAGTCTGAAACATATTTTAGCCAACAGATCTCCACAATCCCAGCTATCACTCAACATATTATACCCCAACAGATCTCCACAGTCCCAGCTATCACCCAACATATTATACACCAACAGATTTCCACACCCAGCTATCACCCAACATATTATACACCAACAGATCTCCACAATCCCAGCTATCACCCAACATATTATACACCAACAGATCTCCACAATCCCAACTATCACCTAACATATTATACCCCAACAGATCTCCACAATCCCAGCTACCAACCAACATATTATACACCAACAGATCTCCACAATCCCAGCTATCACCCAACATATTATACACCAACAGATCTCCACAATCCCAGCTATCACCCAACATATTATACACCAACAGATCTCCACAATCCCAGCTATCACCCAACATATTATACACCAACAGATTTCCACAATCCCAGCTACCACCCAACATATTATACACCAACAGATCTCCACAATCCCACATATTATACCCCAATAGTTCTCCACAATCCCAGATATCACCCACCATGTCACACAGATTATTATACAATGAGCAAATACAGATATAGATTAAAAAATATTACAAAAAAAAAAGATATAATTACCATACATCAAATACAGTATATGAAATTCCATACTGTAATTAATAATAATAAGAAACCAATAACCTTAAATAAATGACACACAGAGTTGCAAAAAAGTGAGAAATTTTTATTTATTTTTTTTATTAAATTAAATCATCCATTTTTTTTTTTTTTTTTTTTAAATAAATTCATCAAGCTTGAAAAAATTTACATACGTCTCTCTCTTTTTTTTAACCTTAAGAAGAGAGGATTTGACAATAGAAAATAAATTGCATACATATACAGTATAAAGGCTCCACCTCCTCCTTCTCTCTCTTCATTCAGGTCCTATTAGCGTTCTATTCATTCGAATTAATGTATATATAAACTAAACTAAATAGAGGGCAAAGCAGATCCATCAATTCATTCATTCATTCATCGTTTTAATGAACTAAATTTTATTTATTATTTCTCATCTATTGTCTTTCTATTACTGCTCTAATTATCTGTATATTGATGGAGAGTTTAATTTTATAATTTGATTAAAAAAATAAAAATAAAAAATAATATTTATGGTTAAAGAGTGGAGTCATAGCGGAAGTTTTTATGAAAATTAATAAACTATTCTTTATATTTTATAGTGTTTGAAATTAGTTTGAAATTCTAGAGTGTGAGTAAACACTAAAAAAATCAGGAATGTGATTGAACATTAAATTTCTGGAGTGTGAGTTAGCACAGAAAAAATCTAGAGTGTGAGTAAACACTAGAAAAATCAGGAATGTGATTGAAAATTAAAATTTTTTAGTGGGGGGGACAGAAAAATCTAGATTGTGAGTAAACACTTAAAAAATCTGGAATGTGACTAAACATTAAATTTCTAGAGTGTGAGTTAACACAGAAAAAAAATAGAGTGTGAGTAAACACTAGAAAAATCAGGAATGTGATTGAACATTAAAATTCTTAAGTGGGAGTTACAGAAAAATCTAGAGTGTGAGTAAACACAAAAAAATCTTATAAAAAATTTAGAATGTGACTAAACATTAAAATTCTGGAGAGTGAGTTAGCACAGAAAAAAAAATAGAGTGTGAGTAAACACTAGAAAAATCTGGAATGTGACTAAACATTAAAATTCTGGAGTGTGAGTTAGCACAGGAAAAAAATAGAGTGTGAGTAAACACTAGAAAAATTAGGAATGTGATTGAATATTAAATTTCTGAAGTGTGAGAAGAAAACTAGTGTGAGTAAACACCAAAAAAATCTTATAAAAAATCTGGAAAACATTCTGGAGTGTGAGTTAACACAGAAAAAAATTAAGAGTGTTAGTAAACACTGAAAAAATCGGATAAAAAATACGGAATGTGATTAAAAACTAAAAAAAATCTAACACTAAAAAATTCTAGAGTGTGTCTAAACCCGGCATCGCGGGACAAGGCGAGGAGAGAAGAAGGGATGGGGTCAAATGGCCTAAGATGCCGAAAAAGCCCCTAAAAAAAAAAAACTGTGAAGATGATTCAAACCTAGAACCGAAATGTTGTTCCCTGGGCTGCAAACTTCTCATTTTTCTTTCTTCGTTTTTTGTTCTTTATCTCGAAATCTGGACCAAATTCCGTCATGGCAAAAACGTTGTAATAAACCCTTAAAAAAAACAGTAATTTCTCGGGGAATAAATTTGTTTGTTTTATTGAAAAAAAAAGGAAACTGATTGTAGCTTGAATTAATTATGTATTTTTTTTTTTTTTTGTAAATATTTAAAAAAACAAAACACATCCTCTAAATTTCTCTCTTCTCGTGGAATGTGTGTCATGGGATTTCGACCAGTTGGCAAATTCCCCGCTCATAAATTCAGTTTCCTAGGCCCCTTGGATAATCCTGGGGTGGTGGTGGTGGCGGAGGCGGCGGCGAATCAAACAAACTAACGGCCTCTCCCCTCCCATGTACAGTGTGTACACGTACATACATATGCGGCGTGTATGTTTAGTGCATGCGACAGATGTCTGTTTGTATGACTATTTGCTCTCTCTCTCTCTCACTTTCTCACTACTCACACACACACACACACACCCACATAAACTAAAGGATATAAATTTCATTTAATTTAAGTTTGCTGCTGTTTGTTGTTGTTAAAAGGTTTAAATTTTTTTTGTTCTATATATGCAACTTTCATTTACTTGAAAATAAAAAAAATAATATAAACCTAGGTGAATGAAATTTTATAAATATCTAAGAATAAGATTTTGATTAAAATTGAAGCCAAAAGTGATTTTGGTATTTTGAGCTATATACGTTGGCCTCAACACAAATACTAAATAATTATAGAGATAAAGAGAAAAATTAAATTTTAATTTAAAATATGCTCTTATTTTGAATTTTCTAGATATGCAGATAACTTAAAATTTAAGTTTCAGCCCAATCAAGAAGTATAAAATTGAATGGCATTTCCCCCAACAGTGAAACCGGGCTGAAGACTAAATACCGTTATTGGGTATGGTGCGCAGGTTAGATACCGTTACTGGATATGGTGTATTTCTCCGCAGGATTTCTTTTTTTTTTTGGTAACTCCCGAAGGATTTTGATTTTATACCTTAAATATTTCACTCAAATAATCTCATTTTTCTCATTTATACATAATTGAATGCTTTTATTGAAAACAGCTTTTTTTTAACTAAAATTACTCTAAATTTAATTTTGAACAACGTTAATAGAGAATCAAATAGGCAGAAAAAAAAAGCAGGTAGTTATATTTTTTCAATTTATTTTCATTCCAAGGCCGACGTTTCGGTTGCATATGGGACCATCTTCAGGGCCAAGTTAATGTCTGAATATATATAAAATTCTCGCCAAGTTATATATTGGGCATACACAATTGTAAGTGGCTCAATCATGTCCATGTCCAAAAGTTTCAATTTCAACCATGGACAGAGAGTGAATGTCCATGGTATGCGAAAAATTGAAAAAAAAAGGATTAAATGTATTTTCAGGCATCAACCTCGCCCTGAAGATGGTCCCTTGAGTGACCGAAACGTCGACTTTGGTTTGATATTAAATAGAAATATAACTAGCTGCTTTGATCATTTTTTTCTACCTATTTGCAAAGATGATAAAAATCAAATTTCTGGACACCCCTAATTGAATTTTTTACCATCCTTGAATGCAAAAAAAAAAAACATAAATTTACAATATTCTATAGCTTTTAAACTTTCCAAAAATCATTAATTCATCCAAATATGTTAATTATTAACGAAATTATAAACAAAACAGTTATCATATTCGCAATAGTTCTAAATTTCGATGCACCCAAAAAAAAGAAAAGTTTTTTGCTTTGACAAAGTGTCTACCAAATAAGGTAAAATGTGACACCATCAGATTTTTAATGATTGTCCAATCACCTCTTGTTTTATTTATTTTATCCCTTTGGAATTTATATCATTGAGTTTCGAGAAATCCCTTCAGCTAAGGTGTTGGATATCAATAAATTATTAGCAAAGACTTAGGTGTTAGTCAAAGAGACAAATCAATTAGAATAACGAGTTTAAGCTCGCCTTTAAAATCCCCCTTTTGATTTGTAATAAATCACTTTAGTCTCTCCTTAATCTTATCTCTTACAATTCAAAGTGTCTATAATAATAAATTTATTCATGAAAGAGTAAGAAATCTGTCAATGGTTAATAAATATAAATATAAAAAAAATAATAATAAAATTTAATTACATAACAATAAAAAGTGTTCCCAGATTGCAAAAAAATGACACTTCGGTACCATTATTGGGAAAACAATAAGAAATTTCGGATTGTTGTCAATTAGAAAAAGATGTAATAATGTATGGCCGAGGTCGCCGGATAAAAAAATTTTAGGGTTGTATAGAGAAATAAGGGAGAAAAAAAAAATGAAAGTGGGAAAATGACAAAAAGTAAAATGGGAAAGTGGTTAAAATCTTATTATATAGGGATTTTTATAATTTTTAATTTGAGATATT
>JAKCPI010031549.1:0-17975 GCA_023213315.1 Euborellia annulipes
AAAAATTTTCCTTTGATAATTACAAGCAATATGTCTTTATATACATTTTAAAGGTCACTCGTTACAAAAATGTCATTTATTTTTACAAAATATATAGATGGGGTGAACTACCCCTTACTGAAAGGAGCAAAAAAATATTTTTTTTTTGGTAATTACAAGCAAGATGTCTTTATATACATTTTAAAGGATTGCTGATTACAAAGATGACTTATTTTCTCTTCCCTCAACATTGGGGGAGGGGGGGGAGGGGCTTGAACCCCTTGGGCCCCTTGGACTCGGCTTCTATGTCTGTCATTATACTTAAATAAAAATTATTTGCAAAAAAATAAATATATTTACTATAATATAAAGCGCTAGCCACTAACTTCTGTTTTATGTTCCTGTTTACCATGCTCTCTCGCTGATTGGCCACAGACAGAGGAAGTGGAGTCCGTGAGGGAAATTCAAAACTTCAAAATTTTGCGCCGAAGACGAGCAATTGCAAAATTTCCAAACAGGGAGCAAGAATAAATTTGATGCATTTGCTCGCCGAAGGCATGTAAGGGGGTCCAGGGGGGCTTTACCACTTGTATACAAAAATAATATAGTTATTTCAATAATATTAATAAGAATATGAACAAGAAAAAATGAAATTTTCAAATATTGGATATTTCCTTTTCATAGATTATTTTTTCAAAAGATTTCAAAATCTGAGGCCCCACCATAAAATTTTATGGTCATTCTAATAATAGCCTGGTTTTATTTTGCCCGTCAGCCCTTTGTCATGTTTCAATATTATCTATAAAGCAGAGAGAAGTTCATATGGTTTGTCGGAAATCATTTGTTTTTCTGCCGATTTAATTATAAAAAAATTAATAAAAATTCGGCGGGCAAATTCGGGCAAAAAGTTTCGATGCAATCATGTTCTACATGTATTCTAGTTTCAGAATCTATTGAGTTTGTTAGGGATCCGCATGGATCCCATATACTTTTTTGAAATTGAAAAAAATTTATATTGCTTTTTTTTTTACTTACAAAAAAAATTTATTTAAAAATAAATAACTGAAATACAAGAAAAACAAAAATATTTCCAAAAAGAAGATTAATTTATCTATGATTCAAAAAAAAATTCATTAAAATTGGATCAATATTAATACATGAAAAAAATTTCTGAATATCGACTTAAAACGCAAAGAAAAGTTAGTAAGTTTTCTTGCCCACTTTGGCGCTCTATAACTCGGGTTTGGGTTGGGTAAAAAAAAAAATGAATTGTTGTCCTGAGGTCCACATATAGTCTATTATTGGTGTGCAAAACGTTGTTTTTATATTTTGAAGTTCATTTTTTCGAATTATGGCCGCTTTTTTCCTATTTCAGCCCACTGTGCGTCGCGGGTTCGGACCCCAGGCAGTCCGATGATTTTATTTAAGGCATTTGGATACCAAATGGCTTAAATAAGAATGCCTGGACCCCAAATAATATATATTCATAACTGTTATCGTCAAAGTCTTAAATGGCCTAAGCCGAAAAGACTGTATGAATGTGTGGGTGCATGTGAGTGTGAATGAGAAAAAAGTGTGAATGTTAAAAAAAAAAAAAAAGTGATGTGATTGAAAGGGAAAGAATATAAAAAAAAAGGTTTAATAAGAGTAATAATAATTAAAAAGAAACATTTGCTTGAATACAATTTTTATTTATATAAATATATATATATATCAATAATAATATTATTTATAAATCATGGAAATTATTTTTTAATTTTGCCAAAATGTTGAATTCTAAAGTCATTACTATTTATAAATGTAGCCATGATATTTTGGATATCTATTTCATCTACGATTTCTGGATATGTATTTATTATGCATACATGATTTAATCGTTCTTGCGTCATTGTTGAGCGAAGATATGTTTTTATTCTTCTTAACATAGAAAATGAGCGCTCAGCGGTTGCTGATGTGGCCGGGATCACTAAAAGTAGTTTTAGAATATTTCTCAGGTTAGGAAATAATTTTTTTGATTCTTGATTAAGATTTTTGTATTTTATTACAAAATCATTCAAGCATTTAGCTTGAGGAATTAATTCCCTAAAGAAATCAAATTCTCTTTTGACCTTTTCTTCTACAAACTCATATTCTTTTAAAATATCTATAACAGATTGGTCCCAAAAACGGGTTTCTAAAATAACAATTTTTTCGATTTGTAGATATTTTAAAAACCCCGGTTGGGAGAATCTTAATTCAATCTCGTTGATTATCCCATCAATAACTTCATAGAAAGTTTTTCTAAAATATTCTTCTATTGACGTGAACTTGTGTTCAGACTCGTTAGGTTTATATAGAAATTTTTAGGAATCTCTCGCTTTCTCGGTAACGAGGGCTCCTCAAGATTCATTTCTTTTATTTTTTTCTTTACATCCTTCCACATTTCATTAAAAAATTGTTCTGAGCGTTTTTTTTTTAAAGATTCTAAAACTAACTCAACAGCTTCCTTTGCCCCAGCTACAGTTTGCGTTTCACTTTGAAGAACATTGCTCAATTGATCAGTTAAAGAAAACATTAGATAACTAAGTCTAATTCCAAAGTATATAGAACCCTTTGATAATTGATCATAAAGTCCCCTGGCTTTGGACCCTATATCATCATTACAAGATGCTAATGAAAATAGAAAGTCCAAAACAGCAGGGTAAGTATTGATAACCCCTGACAATGAAGTATGTCTGATGGTCCAACGGGTTGGGCATAATGGCCGAGGGCCAGTTTTCTCTATTCCATGAGCCTTAGCAATCTCATGAAAATTATGTGATCGTTTTGGTGATTCTTTGACAATAACTCCTATGTCGTTTACCCATTGAAGGCAATCACGTATTAAAGGAATTCTTTTTGAAGAATCCTGCACAGCCAAATTTAGAGAATGAGCTGAACAATGAATAAATAAAGCCATTGGTTGATCTGCCAACACTCTTGATTTGACACCGTTTTTTATTCCGGTCATATTTGATCCTCCGTCATAGCATTGTCCTCGCAAGAGATCCATACTTAAATCAAAACGAATAAGCATGTCTTTTATAATATTATACAATGATTCCCCAGTCATAGAGTGAGTGTCATAGAGACCAAGAAAAAACTCATCAATTTCAAGAGTATCTTCATCTACAGATCTGATCGATATAGAAACTTGTTCTTTTCCCTGTACATCATTGGTTTCATCAACAATGAGAGAATATTCTCCTCTTTTTTTATTATTTTAATAATTTTACGCAAAATATCATGGGAAATAATTCTCAATATTTCATTCTGAATATCTGAAGAATTATATGATTTTTTGTGTTTTAAAAATAATTGGAGGGAATTTACAATAAGACTTTTTTGCGAGTTTAGTACTTTTACAACTTTTTTCAGGGAAAATACTCCCTCGATTTCCCTTTATTAGCCTAAAAGAGGTGTTGGTAAGCCAATTTGATCGAGATTATATGCCAAAATAACGAAAATTTTGAAGAAATACGAACGCCACATTAAGCATTAAAAAATGTATTATTACTTACTTTTTTGGGTTTTTCTTTCTCCATTGTAATTTAGATGACAAAAAATCTTGCGCCTGACCTATTCTGATTGAGATAACTCAGATAAATTAATTAAATAGAGTAAAAAAAAGATTAATAATTTTGATGATAATTGTTTATTATTATTATTATTTTTTTTTAAATGAACGATAAAGGAGCTAACTTCATGATCGTTAAAAAAAAAAAAAACAAAGAATATTTTTTTTACATTAGCTCAACATTCATGATTCTTTCGTTCTTTCCATTTGACGCGCGCTATTTGTTTTGTCACTAAGGCTGAGAATTCCCTAGTTGTTTTTAAATTTTTTTAATCGAAGGAAACCGAACTTCAACCGAAGGACCGAAACAATTAGGTCGGGACCCCTGAAGTTGTTTTGTCACTAGTGTCGACTTCGGTTCGGTTCGGCTCGGTTTCGGATCGGTTCGGCTCGTCTCAGTTCAGGTTCGAAACCATCCAGTTAGAAGCTATTCAGTAGCCCTTAAAAATAAATTTTCGGGCCCTTCGGTCCCGAAAATTTTTTTAAAAAGCTACCGAATCGCTTCTAACTGGATGGTTTCGAACCGAACTGAGCCAGACCGAACCGAACTCGAGCCGAACCGACCCAAAAGCCGAGAATTCCCTAGTTGTTTTGAATTTTTTTCTAAAAATAAAATAACCGAACTTAAAACCGAAGGTCTCGAGCCGCCTCCGGCGGGGTCTCGGACAAGAAGGGACCTGCAAGTTCTTTAAAATATTCTGGATGAATATTTTTTTAATCTAAAACAGAACCGACCTTAATGTCACCCGAAGGTCTCGAGCCGCCTCCGGCGGCTCTCTCGGACAAGGGATCCCTGCAACTTCTTTAAAAATATTCTTGACAGTGACGGATCATAAGCAAGGCGCGTGTCTAGGGCCCCGTAGAATACGGGGGGGCCCCCAAAACTGATTAACACATTAATTTTGATCGTGATATAAAATTTCATTTCATTTTTATAAAAAAATTTTTCAATTGACTTATGAAAAGAGCATCGGTCCTCCAAAGAATTTGGAAACTTCCGATAAAGACGATAAATCCCTAAATGGACTCAGTAGCCAAGAGTGAAAATGAAAGAAAAAATATTAATTTTTATAATAATATTAATAGTAGCCTATATAGAGAGTTCAAATAATAATTGTGGCTAAAAAAGTTGATATTCTTATGTATAGCAAACTCAAGGTTTTTTTTTTTAAATAGTCAGTGAATAGTCTTAATTCAATATGAAGTTAGCTCCTTTATCGTTCAATATTTATAAAAATAAACAATTATCATCAAAATTATTAATCTTTTTTTTTTACTCTATTTAATTAATTTATCTAGTTATCTCAATCAGAATAGGTCAGGCGCAAGATTTTTGCATCTAAATTATAATGGAGAAAGAAAAAACCCAAAAAAGTAAGTAATAATACATTTTTTTAATGCTTAATGTGGCTTTCGTATTTCTTCAAAATTTTCGTTATTCTGGCATATATCTCGATCAAATTGGCTTAAGGACACCTCTTTTAGGCTAATAAAGGGAAATGAGGGAGTATTTTTCCCTGAAAAAGTTGTAAAAAGTACTAAACTCGCAAAAGTCTTATTGTAAATATTATCCAAATAATTTTAATTCTGGAATGTCATTTTCCCTGAGACGTAATAATTGAATGAAATTTCCTTCATTAATATCATGTGCTCTAAATGCAATTCCCTGACGAGCTAAATATAATGCTGAGGTTATTATTGTTTTTAGAGCGATTTGATTTTGTATTTGAACAGATAATGTTTGTTCAGATAATAAGGAAATAATTGGAGTATTTTTCTTCAGTGCTTCTAATTTTATAAATGATTCTTTGTGAAAAGCAGATTTTTCGTGACTTTTTAATTTTATGATAATTTTTTTTTCCAGTTTTTATACCCATCAATCACTAAGTTTGTTTCATGATTTTTTTCACATTTTACTAATTTTTTTTCCTAGCGCTTGGACACATATGAAACAAAAAATACTTTTAGTCATTGAGTCAAAATGAAGCCAAGGGTATGTTGTGAACCACTCATTCTGAAAATTATGATTACGTCCAGATTGGGTCCATGGAGGAATATCCAAAGGTTGATACGGTTCGTTTAAAGAGCATATCTTTTCGTGTGTGTTTTTAGTAAAAGCAAAAGAAACACTCTTTACAGGAGCAGATGGATCATCGGCGATGTTTTCTGTTAAATAAATGAATAAATTATTTAATTGAATTTCCGATCTCTGAGCAAGGCAACAAAACAATAAACAAGCATAATGACTCATTTTTTGAAATTATTATATTAATACCTATGGTGTTTGTGGAAGAAATGTTACTGCTGGTACTAGGGCGATGCTCATGGTGCAAAGGACTACCCGTGCTAATGCTTCCTTTTTCTAAAGAGCCTACGAAAGAACCAGATATAATAAGAAATTTTCATTTTTTTTATTAAATTTTTAGCGTACGTATATTTTTGGCGAAGAAAAATAAGTTTTTAAGAGTAGGCCTACGGGCATTCTTACCTGTTTCTTTTTAAAATAATCATCAATAAATCGACGTTTCATTTTTTTTCTTCTTATAACTGTTAATCAACTACACTAAATAGTCTGTAGTCCTTTATATTTAACTTTTACAAATATATAGTTTAACAATATGCAAATTATTTAATCAAAATTTTTTTAGGCTATATAGTAGATTTGTTATTTACTATTTGAAGGAAATAAATATTTTTAATTTTCTTTATTTTAATTTTTTTTTTCAAGGCATAAAGTCTCAAGTTTTCATGTTATCTAAATTTTATTATTTTAATTCCATATAAAATGTATTTAGAATTTAGAAATACAATAGGTCTATATAAAATAAAAAATTTCTTACTTTTTTAATTTTTTTTAATTTAAATAAAAAAAATTTTAAAATATATCATTTTTAAAACTAAATGAAATAAAAGAAGAAATTTTGCCCCCCCCTGCCCCCCCTGTAGGATGCCAGGGGGGGGGCAATACTGTGCCCCCCAGTTCCGGCGCTGCCTGCATGGAAAATCCCAAAAAGGAAGCATTTGTAAATAAAAGAATTTACACCTAGAGTGGAGAATCATTTATTTTTATTTATAGTCAGGCTGGTCAACTCTAAACTTCAGCCCGATTGCAGCGTGAATTTTTATTTTTTTAGAATTTAAATTTGTGTTTTAAAATTCGAGGGGTGCAAACTAATTTTTTTAAATATCTCTTTTGCCTCCCCCCCCCCCCGAAAGACGCTATGAATATAAGTGCATGTTTTAAAAATAAATTATGTGATTTGTCATTTTGTGTAAAAAGCGGACTTGGACCACTTTCAAAATAAATGGATTTTACATCTTTTGTTTGTGCTGGACAAAACATTTTAAATAAAAATATTATTTTTTGCAAATACTTTTTTTTTTAACTCAAAATACCATATCTGTATTTTAAGCTAACAAAACAACTTTGTCCTTGGCTAGTTTTGTTAGCTAATTTCTACCTGGGTTGAGTAAAATAAAATTGAATTTAATGCAAGGAATATAGAAAGGAAAGGAAGTTGAGGGGGGCGGGGGGGGGAATAATTTTGTATTTAAATAAAATATGTGATATAAATGTTTTATTATATAGAGATTTAATGATTATTCATTCGATGATAACAAAAGCGTCAATGAATAATAAAACAGCCACATTTATAGACAAATCTATAAGCCTCAGCGCTTATTATTCTTAGACTAAAATTATTAATTTGAGCAAACAATTTAACGTCATTGATATTGAAATGATGATTATTTGAGGGCAAAACGAGTTGTTCTAATTGATGACACCGTCTGATGATTTGCTCTAAAGAATTCAAACTAAAATTACATATCATATAAATGTGTAGGATTTTAATATTCTGGAAAGCTGAAATCAAATCCTCGAGATCAGATGCAGAATACGAGATTTGCCATTTGCCAATTTGCACAACTTGAATTGAAGTGGAACCTTTAAAAATATTTATTATATTATAGGGTGCTTCGTTTATTCTAAAATGGCCAAGTTTGGAGTGAGGGACAACTTGGTCAACTTGGAGAGCAAAGGATTGGTCAATGTGCAAACATTCCAAATTGGGACAAAAACTTAAAATAGAAGATAGATTGATTTCATCTGTGACGCCAACAATTAGGGACTTCAACGTCGAGCCAGAATTTGCAAGGATGTACCTCAATTGGGGTTGGTTAACCGAAAACAGAGACAATCGTTCCAGTTGGCGGAAATTCGGAATAAATTCTACAACTGCATTCGCTGGAATCTTTAAGCTAATGGAGTTTGTGTCAGGGCCAAGAGCAAAAAGGCTTTGGAGGCCTCTCAAAAGGGTCGACTCCGAACTCAAAAGACTTTTTACATTTAATGGAATTTCTTTAGAAAGGATTAAATTTAAAAAATTATTATTCGTTTCCAAAATTTGCAAATTTGGTAATTTTTTAAAAATTACATCTGAACTATTTGATTCTATTGAATAAAAATATGAAACGTTGTTTATTGAGAAAAGACAAAGTGTTTGGTGCTTTGGCCAGGAGTTAATCATTTCGGCCGTGATATCCAGAGTGAACACATTCCATCTCAATTCTTCCAATGTGGGACAAAATTGCAAAATACTTTGCATCAACGAGTTTTCAATATTAAATGATTTTAAGCTTAATGATTTTAATGATGGAAGACATTTTAAAATTGCTCTCAAATCACAAGGTGTTAGAAATTGAGAATTTACCTCAAGATGCGTTAAATTTGGTTTTCTAGTTTCAACTAACATTTTCAGTTGATTAATAAGATTTTGCTCTACGGGCCTTACAAGTTGATAATCAAAAGGGTAGAGGCGCAATCTCCGTGTCCCTGCAGAGAGCAGCAATTGGAGGGCTCTCAGCATCAAATCGCTCTCTCTTTGTTCACTTAAATGCAACAACAAATCGTTCATCAATTCGTCAAGAAGAATACTCGGCAGAGAATTCCTCAATTTATTCTGATACTCCAAGAATTCTTGAGATTCCGTTGACACGTCAGTAGAGAGAAAGTCGACTAATCTGCTCTGGAATCCTTTCTTGATGAAGTCGGAGAAAGAGGCTGGAGAAGGCATTTCGGCGATGGGATCTACAAAAACAAAAATACAAATTACAAACAAATTATTTCTAAATGAATTCCTCAAATTTCCAGTTAATAGATTGTGATCTTAGCTCTAATAAATCCGCAGACGACGATTTTATAATTAAAACAAAAAATAAAAAAACTTACTTTTAAAAGAAGGATCTAAAAAATGCAAAAACGTCGAGAGAGAAGTTGTGAGTGAGCACTGCTTGATGACTGGAGGGAGTGAGCAACACACGGCACAAGACTGAACTCTGAGCCCTCACAGGCCTGTATTAATACTAGGCGAGAGGGGGGGGGAGGGGGGGGAGGGGGAGGGGGGCTAGGCCCCGCCCTCCTCTCCCACCTCCTCTTTCTAGAATTTAATCATATTACTTTCTCTTACCTCTAGGCCCATAGGCGTAGCCAGAAATTTTTGATGGGAGGGGGTTTAGGATTATTTCTCCCCCCCCCCGACTAATGGGGCAGTATAAGGCGTCTAATGAGATATATGACTGGCCCCCTGGACCCCCCTCGAGGTGGCTCGGGCCCGCCCTTTCTTAATTAAGTGCCGCAATTTTTCAATCAACTCGTATCAGGCAATAAATAATGCAAATCTCTTAATTTTATGTATATGGGCCTAGAATACCGGGGTGTTTCTCTCTGCGTTTCTCTTGACCAGACTCCTATCTCTGACCTCTTTAAGAAAAAAACATTTAACATTTAAGACATTTATTCATCTTAAGATACATAGATTATGTGTTAGGGCTGGACGGTAATGGATTTTCATTACCGACCTCGATAATGAAAAAAAACCGGTTTTTCTCGAAAGTCGGTAAAAATTTTTTACCGCCCGCGGAACCAAAGTTTTGCCGCCGCGGAACATTTTTTTTTTCGCGGAACCAAAATTTTTTACCGTCCGAAAAAATAAGTTTTTACCGACTTTCGAAAAAAAGCCCGGTTTTTACCGAATTGGAGGTTCGTTACCGCGTTTTCGGTAAAAAATTTTTACCTGTTTTTACCGGTAAACCGGTTTACCGTCCAGCCCTATTATGTATACATTTTAGACATGGGTCGATACGCGATTTTGCTGTACCAGGTACTCGCTGTTACAGGTACTTGTTCGTACCCGGTATTTTTACCAAAGATATTTTTGTATCCGATACAGATTTCACTCAGCAACGCTAACTTCACATAAATACAAGTAACAGATTCGATACGTAGTAGTAGTAGTAATTTTCTTGGTCTCCAACCGTTGGTAATTTATTCACAAATCTGATTTGATACTTCGATCATTGTGAAGCTATCAATAAGAACTTGCTTAACTTGAAAAAAGAATAAACATGAAACTATTAAAATATACTTTAGTAATATACAAGGTGTACTTTTAAAAATTGTATTTATAATTTAAAAAAATAATTTTTCAAAGTCAAATAGAGAGAGTACCCCAAATGAAATGTCATTTTACTAGAGACTAAATTAACATTTTTTCAAATGTTTTTTTCCCGTATTAAATATTCTTGTGTTGAGAACAAACTCATAATTATTCATTACTAAAGAGTTTTCCAAACTGAGTGAACTGACATTTTAATGTCTCCAAATTTAAAATGTCAATTTATATACTGCATTAGAAAAATAATTAACAAATTTCTGTGCCGGCGAACGAAATTTAATTTAATTCTATTCATTATGTATTTCAATTCACAGTTACATGTATTTTTACTTTTTTAATTAATGTTTTTATATAAAAAAAAAAAAAATAGTTTCAAAGTAAAAATCAGATAACTTATTTATTAAAAAAAAATATTTTTTTTTCATTTCTGCTCTCTTTCTTAAAGTAAATAAAAGATAAATAATGTATAAGTAATAATTAGATTTGTATTTAATTATTATAGGGCCTAGTGAGAAAAGTAGAGTAAAAAATGTAAAAATGATTCGGAATGACGTTCGAAAAGCGCGCCAGAGCTAGCGAAATGGCCCTGTCAGGAGAGAAGAGACGGGGCGGGCCGTCGCGAGTTGAGGGTCGCAAGAGAGAAGGAAAGAGAGAACAGCCGAAACGAAAACTGTATCGGGTAAGGAACGAAGCTCTAAAGTGAAAAGCAAGTATTTGATCAATGCGCAAGCGCGAGCGAGATATCAGGTTCGAGTGAGAAACGAATACCGAGCAAATAACATATACTTTTTGTATCTGTTATTTGAGTATCAACAACTCGGGCATACTCGACTGGACCTGAACAGGACGCGTATTCCTTTCTCACTCGTATCTGATATCTCGCGCATGCGCATTGATCAAATACTTGCTTTTCACTTTAGAGCGTCGTTCCTTACCCGATACAGTTTTCGTATCGCCTGCTCTCTCATTCCTTCTCTCTTTGCGACCCCTCAATCGACCCCCGCTCCGCCCCGTCTCTTCTCTTGACAGGGCCATCATTCAGCTCTGGCGCGCTTTTCGAACGTCATTCCGAATCATTTTTACATTTTTTTACTCTACTTTACTCACTAGGCCCTATAATAATTAAATACAAATCTAATTATTACTTATACATTATTTCTCTTTCTTCACTTTAAGAAAGAGAGCAGAAATGAAAAAATATATATTTTTTTAATAAATAAGTTATCTGATTTTTACTTTGGTATTTAAATACCTGATATTTTTTGCTCGTACCCATTATGTGTACCTGTTACTTTTTCCTACCTGATACAAAATATCAGATTGATACAGTATCACCCATGTCTAGTTCGGACCCCAGGCAGTCCGATGATTTTATTTAAGCCATCTGGATACCAGATGGCTTAAATAAAAATGCCTGGACCCTAATATATATAAATTCATAAATAACGGTTATCGTAAATGTCTTATATGGCCTGAGCTGCCGAAAAGACAGTGTGAATGTGTGTGTGAGTGTGAGTGTGAATGAGAAAAAAGTGTGAATGTTTTAAAACAAATTAAATTTTTTAATTTTTTTTTTTTTTTTTTTCAAAAGAGGGCTCGCTGGTGTAGTGAGCTAGGGTGTCAGCTTCTGCAAAGAAGATCCCTGTTCAAATCCTTGGCGTGCGGGATTTTTCATTAAATAAAAATATTTATTTAATGTAAACAAATCCTCAAGCAAGCCCTGGATTGGAATATAGGATCTTACCACATTAGCCCTCAGGCAACTCTACGAGGAGAGGGAGTTGCTGTGACACCCCGTCCTGTGGAAGAGACGTAAAGAAGGTTCACTCTCAGTGATGCATTCTTCGAAAGGAGTAGGCTACACGCCGGTGCTGAGGAAGTCCCTCCTCAACTAGGACATCCTCCCTAGCATAGAAGAGGTTGGATATAAGGAGCCGGTTGGAACCAGAAATAAGGATTAGTTCACTAGCTAGAGACAAGAGCAGGAGGAGGAGCTAGAGATAGGAAATGATGTAACTTCACGGGGTGCCGGTAGATGGCTACGGCCAGAGGCCGGTTGGGTTTGAGGTGTGTGTCTCCGTACACGTAAGCACCTCGGGTAAATAAACGGGGATCCCGATAGGAATTTCAAATAAATAAAAATAAAATAAAAATTTTTTTTCAAAGTGATCTGACAAGTTGTGAGATAGAACTCGGATTAAGAGAAACAAAACAGGCAGAAACTCTGCTATTATAGGGATATATTTAAAATTCTTAAATATGTGAGGGTTGCATTTTTTTATTGCTTGAAACGAGATGAATGAAAAATTGGGGCACTTAATTAAGAAAGGGCGGGCCCGAGCCAATCCGAGGGGGTCCAGAAGGGCGGATTGGCTAGTCATATATTTCATTAGACGCCTTATACTGCCCTATTAGTCGGGGGGGGGGGGGGGGGAGAAATCATCCTGAACCCCCCATCGAAAATTTCTGGCTACGCCTATGGCTAGTGACGTCATGGCTTGTAGCGTCATGGCTTTCTACGTCACATGTAACGCGACATGCTGATAGAAGAACCAAAAAATTCGTAGCGATATAATAAAAGTTTCACTTTAAAAAGTGTTTTTATAAAAAGTGTAAATAATAATTTTAAATAAAAATAAGTTAAATCGATTCACTTCTTGGCTCCAGTGCTGAATTTTCGTGTACACGGATTCTGCTTTCGAACTTTTTTGTATAGCTGGTCGATGTGTTACGAGATGGATTCTATCCCAGGTCCAGTTCTTATTATATAATTGTTTATTCCTAGACATTGAACGTCGTGTATTTGGGCAAAATAAAATCTGGTTGGAATTTACTTAATGGAGGAAAGTTTTCTCTATTTGTTATTAAGTTTGTTTCTTCCGTATTGTTTTTTGAATTTTCTCTATTTTTTGGGTTAATTTTTCTGACTTTAATTGGTTTAATTAATATTTAAAAATTTCATTTCTGGCAAACAAGTACAGAATGCGCTTTTAAATTACCGAAATTAGGAAAAAATAGTGTACTGTGCGACGAGTCACACCAGATCCCCCCTGAGAAACACCTCTGGATCCGCCCTTGGATGTAATTCAGTTTTTTTTTTTTTCAAATTCACTTCCATAGAGCCAATGCGAAATCCCCATATGGGGATTTTTATGTTAATTTCAATTCACAAGGTAGAACTTTTTACACAATTAAAAAAAAAATTATATTTATTTAGGATTCTCTATTGTGTATAAAATATCCAAATATGAAAATTTTGAAAAATAACTATAGTTTAATTCAAGCAGTCAACATTTAAAATGCAAGGTTTATTATATTTAAATATTAATTATTTTAAGAAAAGTAGATAGTAGAAGAGATTCTGATTGCATTTAATTAAATAATCTCTTGATTTTAATATCATCTCTCTTTTTATTTAACATCAAAAGATTGAACGAACAGAAAATAAAATATTCAATACAATAGAAAAAATAATATTCCCTAAAGAAGGAGAATTGTCTTTCTCTGATTTATTGATCGCGTAAGAAAAGAGAGAGGGAAGAGTGGGAGTGCGAGTGAGAGAGAAAATCCTCTGCTTGGAGCATCAAAACCGGTTTGTCAAACAATCCACTCTGACGTCACGGAAGCCATTAAAAAAGCCATAAAAATAAAATTATTTATTAATTATATTCCCAGAACTGAAAACGTCGGCTCAATTTAAAAAATCAATAACCTTCTTGATTTCAAATCTTACATTTAAATTAGGGAAAGTAAATATTCAATAAATAAAATGAGACAATTGACGGAATGTCGCTGTGAGATGTCAATTAGTGTGATGTGGTGGACATCAGCCTCTATTTAATAAAACAGACTCCTTTAAACAAAACGTTTATTGAGCCATCTTCAGTTGTTAAAGCTGTATCAAAATATTTACATTGATTTAAGTTAATTAAATTTTTTCCCTTATTTCAAAAACTTACAATCTTATAGGAAAATAGAAATTGTCATATGAGTTTTTTTTCCATAAGCAGTAGCGTAGCCAGAATTTCTGCTTGGGGGGGGGCCCAAAAGTTTTATGAACCCCCCCCCCTCTTCTCCAAGAAACTTAAAGTGGAGAAATTTTTTTTAGATAATATAATACTTATAAATAAAAAACAAATAAAAAAAAATTTTTTTTTCTTGAAATAAAAAATAATTTTAATACAAAATTCGTAAATATTAGAGATTTTTTTCAATTATTTATAAGATTTTTGTTATATTTTAGAATTTATGAGAGTTAATAAAATAATTATTTAAAAAAAAAAAAAATCATTAGGGAAAACAATAGGTATTTTTTGGTTTTGGAGAAGGCTTTGGGGGGGGGCCCCCTGGCCCCCCCCCCCTGAATACGCCACTGTCCATAAGCGAACAGTTTGCCTATGTATTAAAAAAACAATGCAAATACAGGGTGGCTATAAAAGAAATCCGGGGTTTTGAGGCAAAATATTTTAATAAAGTTTAAAAAAAAAAAAACTAGTTTCTCTAATGAATATAAAATAAAAAATTAGTTACATTTAATTTTGACACTTTGTGTTGTTGGCTATACTGAAAACTTTTGGCTTCCTATCTTGATGTTGTTTCTGACAGTTTTATATAAAACTAGTCGCAAAGCCCGCCTTCGGCGGGCTTTCCTCTAGCCAGGGGGCTGCGCCCCTGGACCTTGCTCGCCTTCGGCGAGCAAGTTTATTCCCAATTTGGGATATTTCTTGTTGCAATGCAAGTGTTAAGATGTTAAGGAAGGATCTTATATTCAAGCGAAGGGAGGGTACCGATTGGGAACAGCACAAAAGGGTCTGTTTATGACTGTTTAAAGGGTCAGCCATATGCGTGCTCTCTTCTCCCTGACTGCTGCGTAGCGGCTCTCACAGCGCCTAGTCTTATAAGGAGAAAGCTGGTAACAGAGCAAAAAGGTCGCCCTCTATTTTGCCAGCCAACTTGTTGATTTTGTGTTCCCATATTGAAGAAATTTGATTATAATTAATTTTCCAAAAAATTTAAGAGATTCAAATTATTACTACGTTACTTCCAGAACCATATATTATAGGTGTACTTAATTTCAAAAGGATTCATTGAAAATTGTGGATTTCTATAGAACATATACATACATATTTACATACATACAATTTTTCCATTTCATTTATATATATATAGATAAAGGGTCGGACTAAGCCGAGCGCACAACTTTGCCCACCCACTATTCAAGATAAAAATATTTCTCCCCCCCCTAGAGGCCCCCCTGATGGTCCGATGTTATACATATTATATATCATTTTACTCGGGAGGAAGTCTAGTTTCTGACTATATAAAAAAAATTATAGGTTATGTAAGAAAAAAAATTATTTGTACCCCCCCCTAGAGCCCCCTAATGGTCCGATGTTTAGCAAAAGCCTTTCAGTTCTTGACCTCTACTCCTAATTCATGGGTGCAAAATTTCAAAACAATTGAACAAATAGTTTTTGAGATTTCGTTGACGAAATAAATTACCACAGACACACACACACACACACAAACATCATTCCGAAAACTTCTTAAATGCATTCAGGGGACCTCAAAACGAATTTTGGCAGCTTCAGAAAAATTTCGATTTTTTTTACGATTACATTAACTTTACCTGTCCAACCTACGGCTGATGGGCAAAGTTAACAATAAATGTAACGTTTGGACAAAAGTTTATTAAGTAATAATAAATATAGAAAGGTTTTTATTTTAATAAGAAAATTCTAAATTTAAGCATCTCAACAATAGTGTATTCGAGGTGTAATTGTTTATATTATCATTGGCTTGACAACAATGATAATACAACAATGTTTCAATAACAAAGGGGGGCTCTGCTAAGAAAAATTTAATTAAAAATAAATTTGATTTAAAAAAAAAAATTAAGAGTTTGAGTTGAATGTTTTTATAATTAGAATTGATTTTGAAGCGAATTAGAGTTTGTCATTGTATTTATTATTTTCCTAGCTGTTTCTGCTCCCGGAGATGGTGCCATGTGATGGAGGGGTATGTGCAGGCGGGTAGTGGACCTTGAGCCGAAAATATGCTTCTGAGAGCGGCATCAAGAAGCGAGAGTTTCGGTGTCTTCTTCAGGCATACATTAATAAAACGTATCGGTCACCAAAGACATTGCTCGGGACAGCACGATTAAACGAATAATCGAAGAACATTTGAAGAGAGCTCGTCGCCTCTTTAAGGATGTTTGGGAGGTACAATCGGAGACAAAAGTACGGTACTAAAATTTAAGAATTCGACAATAATTACATTATATTCGTGGGCGTAACTAAGAAGGTGCCGCGGGCCTGCCTCCCCTTCCAGAAAGCTCCTGCCCCCCCCCCCCCAGCCAAATTCACTAGTTACGCCCATAATTGTCTTTAAACAATTTTGAAAGCAAAATGAGAACAGCATCAAAAAAATAATTGATTTTTGAATTTTAAGATAAAGTAAAAATTAATATGTCAAAATAAATATGGAAAATTGATTTTTAATCATTTTCAGAACGTTTTGAGACTAAAATTTGATTGTTTTTGCTTGAATATTTTATATACTAAGTTATTCAATCAATATCAAGGCCTAAATGTGTTTATTTGATTTAAAAGAGGAAAATTAGAGAATGAATAAAATTTGAAGATGTCAAAGGCAATAAATAAACCCCCATTTTATGTGGGCGTAGTTAAATAAAAAAATGTCTATAGCTTTATAATTGATTGAAAAGACCAGTTTTGCATTTTGCCTCAAATCCAACGAAAAATAAGAGAGATAGAGAGATTTTTTAAAAAGCGAATGTGCGCGTGAAGAAAAGCCTAGACGAGAGTGAAGCGAGGCTCCCTGGCTGCACTCTGGGCGCAGATCGAATTAGAAAAAGCAAATTGATGCTCGCCCAGCATTTGAAATATTTGATTGATTTCATCTTTTTATGCTTTTATTAAATTGTATTCGAAACGTTTTTTCACTATAAGAATAAAAGAATGCATATTTATCTATAAAGAATTCAATCCTTTGAGAAAAAAAGAAAATTTCAAAATATTTTGTCTTCAATCAAACAGATGCTTATTTCTCATAAATATATTAAATAATAAAATCCATCTCTTTAAGACCTTTAGTTCAGTGCTTGTTAAACTTTTTGAGTCGCGGCCCCCTTTGGACCCCTCACGGCCCCCTATTTTTTTTTTTTACATTCTCTTGCCTATGTGTGTTCAATTTTAAGCATGAAGGAATTGAGCTAGGAGGGTGAAATTTTACATTTAAGTTAGACACCCGTCCTGAGGCGAGCCTGAGGTGCCACGGAAGCTTTTAATCAAAATCAGCCAAAGAGTACTAGTACTTTACTGATGTACTTTTTCAGTTTTTTTCGATTTTCTTAAAATTCGCTCTAACGATTTTTTTTTTAAATTAATAAATCAATTATTATTTAGATGCCTTAGTAAAGGATGAAAGAAAAGAGCGATTGCAGCTAAGTTTATTTCGTTTATTAATCGCTTCAAGCCGACGTTTCGGTCAGATATACGACCACCATCAGGGCTACAATCAATAACAAATAGGAGCGAGTGAGTTTACAGCCAAAAAAGAAATTTTATTTTCTCACATCACATGCGAACAACTTAAATATGATAATAAAATTGACAAATAATTATAATAAAATCAATGATAATTACATACAAGGTATATAAATAAAAGTATATAATATATAACAACCTGAAGCGTGTCAACAAAATTCCAAGTGTCGAATGGCACAATTGTGTAAAATAATTTTTGCCACGAGCTCTCTAAAAAACAAATTTCTATATATATAATAGCGGTGTGTCCGTCTGTCCGTCTGTCACGCTCTGTTTGACCAACTTCCCGTTGGAATTTTGAAACGAAATTTTGCAGTCTTATAGAGGACGTTATGAAGAGTCCCGGAAAAATACTCAGGCCCTGAAATTCCTATAACT